>OY757187.1:63624248-63826653 GCA_963583895.1 Melanophora roralis | reverse complement strand
TGATCGCCATAGTGATTTGTTTGCCTGAGAAGTCTAGTCTAGGCCTTCGAGGTGCTCTTTAAAAAAGCCATTCTCTATACGTCCAGAAAATTTTTGAATTTGTTTGTACATTCTTTCAGCTTGACTTTAAGTTAGGGTGATCTGTGCTTTTGCCATTCTTTTCGGGATCTTCTTTTTTCAGATAAAAGCTGTTGCACATCGGCTGCAAAATTCTGTTGTATTAAGGCTGACGGTAGTTAAAAGAAGCATGTTCAACGGCATTTTCAAAGTTCCGATTAAGGTTGCTTAGACAATTATCGATGTCTTCGGGAGTTTTTAGCGGATGGTCTCCCTTTTAGATAAGAAAAAATCACTAGTTGCGTTTTGGTGAGGACTGCAAATAGTGATTATAGCGGGTGAGTGCCAAACAACGCAGACGTGGTTTTGTAACATGCATGGAGCAATTTATTTTAATTTTTTATTTGTATCACATTTCTAAAAACAGATTGTTTTTTAAGCTAATTTGTTCTTAACTATTGTGAAAAGTTTTTTTCAACAATAATAATGAAGAGTTTTTTTTTTTGCCTACAGTATCCGAGTGAAATTTATTTTCGAAACCTGCTAATGTGTTTTTGTTTAATTGGAATACAAAATTATAAAATGATAAGAAAATGCGTCTGAAATGGTATGTCGATTCTTTATTGGTGGAAAAAAATATCCAAAATAAAAACTATGAAAGCGGTATATACACAAGTTCCTGAAGCAAAAAGATTTGTACTTAACACACAGAGATCCAATTTCAAAAAAAAAAAATTAAGAAAATGTGCTTACATGCAATTTTAGATACTTTTGCCGATGTGTATTTTACCTCTACAAAATTTTTCTTATATTTCATTATGAAAAACATGTTTGTCACATTTGTACTTTGGATTTGATCATGAATTTTAAGTTTTTAGAGTAGATTTGAAAGTGTTATAAATAATCTTTTTTACAGTAGTGAAATATATTGGCAAATTTATTGTTTATCTCCTTAGGTGAAAATGAGTTATGATACCTGTATTTACCAGCTAAATCAAACAATTTTGTGTTATTTAAACAGAATATAAAACTGTTCACAAACCAAGGAAAGAATTTTTTATGAGATATGTGTTTCAAAATTTTAAAAACTTAAATCTTTTCACACAGTATTTTCACAATAATCAACTTATTTTATGCAAAAAAATTTTAAACTTTAAAATCGCAGCAGGGTCTGTATAAGAATATGAGTCATATTGACTATCAACATAGAAAGATAATTCCTTAAATATTACTTAAAAAAAAAAGACATTCTTATCCTAAGTATCATGCTGACGAAGCATTAGATACAAATGTTATTTAGTTTTTAATAAAAAAAAGTATTTTGTTTTTGCCGAAAACGGCTTCCTTTTTACGAAATATTTTTCAAAGTTTAACTTTTTATTCATGGTACACTTGATACTTTTGAAGAGAATATTTTCGGTTTTCCTGGTGTTTATTATTCAGGTTTAGTTAATGAAACTGATTAAATAGATGAAAAAAAAGAGAAAACTACACAACATTTATATGTAAATTTTATCATGCTAAGTCCTTTAAACAATATAAGTGAAACTTTTCTCATAAATCCAATAAATCCTTATAAAGATGCTACATATGGAACAAAACGATCAATGTGACCGATGTGATGTTATACTTCCTTTTTTATCTTTAAGTGACTTTAGTAACATTATCTTAAGTGCTGATATTGCATTTATAATTGCGAGCTATAATACATTTTACTAAAAACTCTTCACTGTGGTGTCACCTTTAAAACGTACGAATGATTGCAAAAACATACAAATTCAAAAGGAAAAATAAAACATTTATAACTGGCCTCCAAATGCACATCTATCAACGACATTTTCCACTAGCATTACACTATTGGGTGATACAAACAAGCATGCAACTTCTCAGGTGCTTGTTTACTGAAAAAAAACTTTTTTTGCGTTATCCTTTTAAAGGTTGTAACAGTGTTGCCAGATAAAAAATTGACCAGATATATTGTTAAAAGCTTTTATAAAATTGACAAAATTTTAAACTATATTTCCTTTCACACTACCAGTTATATGAAAAAGAAGTGATTTTAATAAACTTCTGGCAATACTGGTTTGTTTTAAAAGCTGTTGCTGTTTTTCGGTAGTTAGTTGAGTGCTTGGTTGTTATTTGATGTATGTATATCTATGAAATTTCAGTTTGTATTTCTATACAACCAAATGGTAGCGGTTCTTTACAGGTTTCTTTTTTTTTTAACTACAGAAGTTTTGATGGTTGTTCAGAGAGTTTGTCTAATGGTTTTTAATGCTTTGATAGCGCCATTACATCAATATATTTGTATATTGAAATGTATAAGCGTATAAATATTTTTAAAATAAAACAAATGGTTTTATGAAGAATTTAAACTTAAAATGTAAAAAAGTTACGATATAACATTAAGCGATTTTCCATAATATATAGGAGCATATATACCGTCTACATTAAAAAAAATTGTAGCGGGTATGGTTGGTTTAAATGGGGGTAACATGATGTATTTTTTTATTTGTAGTAAATGTGAATGCAAATACCAAATACTTACTAATTAAATATTTTGTATCTTTGCCTAACTACACACTTCACATAGTAATAATAATCAGTTTGTCATTCCGTTTGAAATTTCTTTATTATCCCCATAAAGTATATATATACTGGATCCTTATAGATAGGGAAGTCGATATAGCCATACCCATCTGTCACACGTCTGTTGAAATTAAGTTTCCGCAGTCAAATAAAATCGCACAAAAAACGTACTTAAATCAATCAATCAGAAATATCCCTGAGACAATCGCTGTTGAAACTAAGCAAAATCGGTTGACATTTGACCGAGACAAAATCTGTGCATATATCCCTGTATATCTCAGCAAATATAACCGCTTTTGCCACAAAACTTGGTACGAATACTTTGAAGAAGGGACCAAAATAATGGAAAAACTTTTTTTGATACGATAAGGGGAAGTGGTATTTCCCCAACAATTGCACAAAATACGCTATATCTGGAAACTATACAAACTATAGACCTTAAATGTTCTACAAAAAGTAAGTGGTCAATAAGACCTACATTTTGGAAAAAAATTTTGGCTAGTAGCAGGAAAAGGGTTAGCCCCCATACAAATTAATCATTTTTTATGAAGTTTTCGATACGCTCGACCAGTGTTGCCACCTTAGGTGTAATTACACATTTCATGTGTAATTTTTCGTTTCATGTGTAGCCCATGTGTAATTGGTTGCATGTGTAATTAATGTGTAATTTAAAATTTTACCATTTTTGATAATTATTATTATTTTTATATATATTAAAAGTTTTTACACTTGCATTTAAAAAAAAGTGAGACCTAATATACCCTTCACATTGATCTTTTTATGGTCATCTGATCTGACCGAGTTAGTTCGTAATGGAAATATGTACTATAATAAAAATACTTTGTACCGGGTTTGAAGTCGATAGCTATTTTAGTTTTAAAAATAGAAAACTTTAGAAAATAATGTTTGTACCTATGTATAATAGAAATACCATGTAGAAGGTTTAAGGCCAACAGTTTTCAACTTATTTCGTATTAAAATTTAATTAAATTTGTTCCTTCGTATTTTTTCCAAAGAGTATGCATTATTGTCCAATAACTTATTGTGGAACATTTAAAGTCGATATATGTTATAGTTTGAGAAATATAGCGTATCAAAAATTTTACAAAAACAGTTTATTTGAATGGGGGTTGCTCCTCTCCCTGCTCTTATTCCAAAAATTTGCTTTCCAAAATGTAGGTATTATTATAAAATTACTTGTTGTAAAACATTTGACTTCTATAGATGTGATTGGATAAAATTCTTCCCAAAATTTGTGCTTCTACATGAAAAACTTTTTCCCTAATTTAGGTCCCTATCTTCAAAGTATCTGTGCTAAGATTTGTAGTTATTTTTGAGTTTCGCTTGCATCTCGGTCAATAATCAACCGATTTTTCTGATTTTAAATAGCGATTAAATCAGGTATATTTCTGATAATTTTCTGAGCGACTTTTTTAAGGTTTGGAAACTTGATTTCAAAAGACACACAGATGGACAGACATGGCTTTAACGACTTACCTATCTTTAAGAATCCAAAATATTTATACTAAATGGGGTGTAAAATAAATATTGTAAAAATTAAAAATGGAATGACAATTTCATATACCCCTTATTACTATGTATATGAAGGGTATAAAATTTAAAAATATGTTAAACATCACAGAAAAACATTTTTAATGCAATAATCAATAACTGGGGGACAGAAAAAGATTATTATAATTCCAATAAAGTAATAGCTTATTTAAGTCCCTCCTTGTAATCGAGAATGGTAAGTACTTCTTTAACTCCCTCTTTGTAAGCGAGCATGGTAAGTACTTGCCTCCAATGTCATCGCCATGTTAAAATAATGTGTTAAAATGCTAATGAGTAAGAGTTTTTGGGATTTTAGCTAATTTTAGAGCAAGTTTTTGCTGGGTTATTAATTTTAAGACAAAAAAGGCCTTTTTTTAAAAAAAAGCATGTGTAATTCGTAATTTCATGTGTAATTTTGGGTTGATCCATGTGTAATTTAGCATTTTGTTGGTGGCAACACTGCGCTCGACTTAAACTTTTTTAAAAGAAGTAATTGGACAATAAAACCTAAATTTTGAAAAAATTAATTTGAATAGAAGCAGGGGAAGGGAAGCCCCTCCACATAAAATGAAAAAAAAAAATTTGATGCGCTTTATCTGGGAAACTATAGCAGCTATCGATTTCGAATATTCTACAAAAAGTAATGATAGAATAATTCTTACGTTTTGGAAAAAAATAATTGAATAGGAGGAGGGGAAGGGAACCCCGGATACTAATAACAACTCTAAATAAACTTTTAGTACGAATAATGTTGAAAACTGTTAAAACTCTTGACCTCAAACCTTTTGCATTGTATTTCAATTGCGCATATGTATAAACGTTAAATTTTTGTAAAGTTTTCTATTTCAAAAACTAGGATCCTTATCAACTTCAACCCCGGCACAAGGTGTTTTTATTACAATATTTGCAATACAAAATAACTCAGATGGCTGGGAATATAAAAAGACTAATGTGAAGGGTATATAAGATTCGGCACAGTCAAATTTAGTGCTCTTACTTGTTATACTTTCAACTGTTCAAGTCATAGCAGCGATTAAGTTTTTTTCATGCAAAATAAGTATTATTTTTCGCTTTCAAAACGCAATTTTAATATTATTTTTAGGGCAAAAATTTTATACTATTTATAACCTAATAGAAATTTAAGAATATAACAATAAAACAAACTTTTAATCAAAATTTTTTATATTCTGTGGTTGAAAATACTTAAAGATATGTCGAAACTACATTATTTTTTTGGTTTTTATAAATCAAGTATAAACGCTTATTTGGAACTACAACTTTTTGTGTATGCTCCTTGTAAATTTAAAATCAAAATAAAAGGTATCTTTGAGAAAAAATGCAAAATAGCGAGCCAGCTGTAGAAACTTCAAAGGTAACAGCACGGGTTACAAGCTAATATGCTGGAATGAATTTACACATCCGTTGTAAGACCAATTCTTATGTGTGATAATGTTCTATAGTTGAAAGCCTCAAAAAGGGACAACATAAAGAAGTTCTTGGCAAAGGTTCAGAGATGTGCTGTACTAAATTTGGCTAGTGTTGGTAAAAAAACATGCTTTGTCAAGCAAAGAAAAATCTTTCAATTAACATTAACTAAATATATTACCATTTAATTTCTTTTAAAACGTTAACAGAAACTTGACAAGAAAAATAAGGTAAGCGCAAAACAATATTTAACATCTTTTAAATCTTTCAAGAAATCTGTCTTTCACTTTGCAATTATAAAAAAGCACGTATCAAAGATTATAAAACTATATCTCTGGCTTAAGTTTTTTAATAAAATACCAAAGTGAATTGCTATTTTTCAACAAATAAAAATATATTAATACGCTCTTACATTTGTCAATTTTAAGGTCAAAATGCCAGCACATTGTAAGTTAAGCGAATTAAATGCAATTGACAGTTGCAATTTTACCAAACCTGTCAAACTTAATCCTAAAACGCCGTAAAATGTTGTCTACAAATAAACAGACACTTCGACATTGCAACATACAACACTAAAATCAGCGAAAAAAATGGCATTTCTAACCTCGAGCAAACTTAAGAAAACTATATAAACGTGTGTAAGACACTAAAACCCTAAAAATGGAATTGGAAAAAACAAGAATCCACAGAACTGAAATCAACTGTTTTAAAAAGAAAAATCCCAAATAGAAACAAAACAAGAATAAACACTCGCTCTGTGGATTTGCTGTCAAATAAAGGAAACACCATGTACGAAAATTATTAAAAATTCGAAAAAGTAAAAAAAAAAGCAAAAACACACACACATACATGAGTTCTTTCAAATAAATAGCAACAAACAAGTAAATTTTCAAGAATTTTATTTTTTCCTTTTTATTAAGGATATTGTTTCAATTGATGAAACAAATTTTACCACAAAACATTGTTTGGAGCGTAAAAAATGCATCTACCACAAACAAACTGTTCGGCAACAAAAACTCTTTTGTGCACATGTTTTTTGTTTTTGTTGCCCATGTTCCAATTGAAAGTTAAGCAGAATGGCAAATAACACAAATGTTAACCAATTTGATGGGTTTAAACTGTCAGTGGCATTACCAAAATGTAATTGGGATACAACATAAAAAAGAAAAAGTTTTTAATAAAAAATCATTTGTAGTTTATTACAGGAAAGTATCACTGGGTATGCCCTATAATTGTATAGTTTTATGTTATATGCATGTACATAGTTATGTAGAGGTGGTACATAGAAACACAAAAAAAAATATTTTTAATACACTAAAAAACAATTAAAAGAAAAAAAATGAAGCAATTTTAATAGCGATAAAAGTTTGCATGTACCAACAGTACCCTACATTTTGTTAGACCGAACTCTCCATTAATCAAAGATAGTTATTTTGTTTCCTTTTTCCTCCCCCCTGAATCCGCACCTGTTATTGCATCATCGTACAAATTTTAATTTGCAATAATATTTTATAAAAACTTTTGGTACATGATAAAGCCTGGTGCAGCTGCCTTTATAAAAAATTGCATAAAATTTATGCAAGTTAAGAGGGACATCCTCTTTTCTTTTCTCCTATCCAAAAGAAATTTCACTCAATTAATATTGCGAGTTTTAACGCAAAGATGGAAACATGGATGTATGAACATACGTAAATCGATTTTATCATTAAAAAATAGTTTTTCCAAGTTTTCCTTAGATATACCACACGTCATAGCTAATAGATCTTGCTGCTTTTATTTAGCAGTTTTTCTAAGAATATTTCTGACAGTTTGACATCAAAAAGCAGGCCAAAGAACATGAAATGGCACCAAACTCCAGATTTTAACAGATGGAAAGATTAAAATGGCTAAATTTCCCTGCCTATATAAAGGGACCAGTATAGGATATAAAAGTAGGGGCTGCAAATTATTATTGAGGAAAAAAAAATGAATTAACAAACTAATAAACAGAAAAGACGGAAAAAACAAAAAAATTTTGCTTAATGCAAAATAAACACGAAAAATAGCAAAAACGGATAAAAAGCTTTTGGTTTGATTAATTTTGGTGAAATTTTTAAAAAATTTTTTTAATGTATAAAACTCTACTTTTTACAGTAAGCAAACGTATGAGCTTTGATATTTTTGAGAGCTAATTTTCTTGGTTTTTGTTTAATAGCGAACTAATAAACGTTTTGTTTCTTTGTAAGAAGGTTTAATTTTGAAACTTTGATGACAGCCGAAGATAAACCATAAGAAAAACATATTTGCAAAATTTTAAAGTTAGTTTATAAAAATATTTTTTTAAATGTAAAATGTTTGTTAACATTTTTTGAAAGTTGCAAAAATAAAAACCAGCTAAAAAAGCAAAAACCACAAAATAGCGAAAATAACATTTTTATCTTCTATGCTGATATACAATCTTAATTTTAAGTGAAGGTATTTAGTACTTAGAAAAGGCAGTTGTTTTAGGAAATGATAGAGCTCACTTGAGTCTGCTATTTTGGTATCTTTATGTCACATTTTAGAGAAAGATAGAAATAGTGGAAAATTAGAACTAAGTCTTGGACAGGAATTAAACTTTTGGCCCCCAGCCTGGAAAACTTAAGCACTTACTAATTAACCCAGCATAATGATATTTATTTGAATATTCCTTTTTTTTAAACAAAAATGTCAAATAAAACCCTTTTTAGAGATAAATAGCATTATACACATCCGTATAAATATTAACATTAATATAGTTTTTATTTAATCGTTATCAAAAAACAAAATAAATTACTTTATTTGCTTTCTTTGTGACAAAGGACATTTTTGCCAACCCCTTTTCTATCATTTGCAATTTGTTGATAAAGAAAGGTGACTGATTAACTGTGTAATGTTTAATGTCATTTAAAAAAACTAAAGACTTCTTGTTAAGGATAAAAAATATTTTTTTTATTTTGTTTTTAACCTATATTTCATATATCAACATAAGTATGAGCAAAATAAATGTTTTAATTTATATGGTTTTATGACTATTTGACTTAAGGTATCAAGATAACGAAGGACCAAATATAACAATTAACAACTTCAGAATTAATACTTACAAAAAAAAAAACTTAAATAATTTCTACATGTCATAATGTAATAAAAATTTCAAATCTGGATTAATATGAAACTAGAAACATATCTCAGATTTAAAACATTTTAAAACGTACACTTTATATGCCTTACGTTATGTTGAATTTTTTTTTTTTTTTAAACAAAAAAAACAGAAAAACTTTTGTATGTATAAGTAAGAAAGTAATATTTAAGCTAAAGAAATCATTAACTTTTAAATTAAGTTAAAGTTTAAGGTTAGTAGAAAAGTAGCTTTATCCGGCCTGCTTTGCTGGTCTTGATTTAAAAAAGTGTCATATAAGAAAACTTTGCTCCAATTAAAACTACATATTTTATATAGTTTAAAAATTCTCAATTTCTGACATAAAGTCAAGTTTTTTTTAAGAAGATAGTACATAGTAATAGCGTAGACAAGTGTTAACATAAATAAAATTATTGTAAGCATTTAAAATGGGAACAAAAACTTCCCCAAAAACTAAAGAAACACACAAAGCACGGTAGGCCCAAAGCCAGGGATTGTACGAGAGGTACAACCCTTGTCCTGGCAAATTTCATCCCCCGCTTAAAGCTGGAGGTCCATACCATACGTTCTATGAGCTGTGCGTTCTCTCCGCCTCTCAAAAAAGTAGAATCAGTGTAGTTGTATGTTGCAAGAAACATAACAAATTGCATTGAACGCATCTGCGCAAGTAACGTATAAAGTAAGTTTACTTTCTACTTTTTCATACGCCACATGCGCAATGAAAAAATGATAGATGGTTTTGTTATCCAGTGATGACAAATTTTCAATGCCATCAAAAAACATGTGTGTGTGGTAGATTTTATTTTTGTAATATTTTGTGTTAAAAACAGTATGCTATGAAAGAAAATGCTTTTATTATAAATTTTGCAAATAATTTTAAGAATAAATTACCTTAAAATTAATTTTCAACACAAGTATTTTGTAGCCAAAGTTAATATCGTTTTTATCGACTACTTGAATATTTTAAGTGTCATCTCTGTTGTGTTTTTATTTATGTAAGTGTAATGAAGAAAACCTGATTGCTCTTGATCACGGCTTTTTAATTTTTTGAAAGTTGCCGCAAAAATACCACTGACTTCCCGCTCTGGATGTAAGGGATGGACCAAAAACCTTGTAACACAAAATATTATACGTATTAACCCAATAAATTCCATAAGTTCTGTAAAAACACAATTTTACTTTTCAATTTGCTTTAGTTTGCTTATATTTTACACAGTTTTTTTTTTACAAAACAGCTGATACAAAAAAATAACTTTTCGCACAAAACGTATTGCATGTAACTTGGCAAAAACAAACGTATAAAACGTACAGAAATATGATACGCATACGACGTAGCTACGCATAGAACGTGCGGTATGGACGTTCAGCTTAAGTAAAGGTCAGATTATTGTAGATATTCATTATACATAAATGATTTAAGGTTTATCGATATGGCAGCTAGGGGTTGAAGGGAAAAAGATGGGGTAACTGTGCACACTCTTAAACTTATCACAGCCTGTTGACCGTCGCAAAGGTGATCAATTTAATATATAAATAGCCTATGTATTTTAGCTGCATATTTAGTAATTATAGTCTATATGTGGTCAATTCCACGTAAAATGGCTCAAAATGGGGAGATATTTTTTTCTTATTTAAAAAAATCGATAAATTCACGCCTAAAAAGAATGAAAATTATTGAAATATAAATAAATTAGTTCATATTTCTTTTTTATTTTTATTACAGCTTATGATGGTCATATACTGAATAATCCGCTCTTGGCCACATTTCTTAAATAATTTTTCTTATATAAAAATAATTTTTTGTAGAAATAATAAATTTAATACAATTTAAAACACTTAAGACTACCATCAAAACCTAAAAACATAGGCCTGTTCTCTAAATATTTTACTCAAATTGATTGAAATCAGAAGTTTTGTTCTTTAAGTGTCCGTTTTGTTCTATTATTCGCTTAAGAACGTATTACCCTTGAAAATTATAGACGTTTTTTAAATTAAACTTTGTACTCACTGAGCTGTAAGCAAAAATGTGAGCAAAATGGTCTCACCCAATATAATCGAGTTGCCCGTATGTGATTATTTTAAATATATTACAGCTAACTTATTAAAGCCATATTGGAGTTGTCACGCGCATTTTTTGACTAAAGTATATTCTAAGAATATAAATGATTATTAATAACAAAATAACAAAATAACATTTGTACGATAAGAACTGCGTAGTGTCTGGTAGTTGAATTATATTTTTAAATATGATTATTTTAAAAAGTAATAAACGGTGCCAAGGACGGTGACACCGTTGGAATTGTCGATTTGTCAGTCACGATATTGCAGTGGTCGATTGAGCATCGCGCGTTCGCTGCGTAGACAATGTTACAGTTTTATCTAAAGCTCGGTAATTGGCGAATACGTGATGGACCGAGTGTAAATTTATGTCCCACGCTTGAGCCTAGGCGATCTTCATGGACTTCCGAAAACATTTAAGTGGTTGAAAGACTTTTTCGTGAAAATCCGCGGCTTTTAATACGAAAAACAGGGACTTCCAAGAGCGCTAGTTCATGACAATTTTTTAAAAGGATCTGAAGGCCCATCTTTTTAAAATTCAAATTGTTCAAGAACTGAAAGAAAGTGACTTTTATTGACCCAAAATTACTGTAAAAAGATGTTGGAGCGTTTTTGCACTGTTAATCCTATTTTTGGAGCGGCGAGGCTCATTTTTACTTAAACGGCCACGTCAGCAAGCAAAACTGCCGCTGTTGCTGGTCTCCGAGAACCCGAAACCCTCGATTGAAACATAAAAAACCATTGCATTGCCCCATGGTAACTGTTCGGTGTGCCTTATTCACGCATGGTATAATTGGACCATTTTTTTAAAAATTCTCGAGGCCAGGCGAAAAACGTCAACGGAGGAAATTATCAACGCACGATTTCGGATTTTTTTTGTCAATCCTGCGAGCTCATCCATTGTACTCTTCACACACATGATTTCATTAGGTTAGGGCGACTACACATACAGCCATAGCAATGAATAATTTTTTTTGAGAAAATTTCCCCCAAAAACTGATTAGTAGCTTTATGGAACATCCCATGGCCACCGAGGTTGCCCAAAATACTTCTCATGGTTTTTTTAAAGGAGCCTACCTCAAAAAGAGGTTTAATGATTAAAACCCCTTATTTCTTGTAGCTTTAAAGGAAATTGTTCGTCGTGAATTAGCCCAACTCGACGGAAGACATCTGGATGACATACTCTTTAAAATTTTAAATTCGCATTTCCATTCTATCGTACAATTCTCTTAATAAAACTTTGTGAAAGTATTTTAGTTTTTTTTAAGTTGGAAAATAATAGTCTGCCAACAGATACCCTTTGTAATTTTTTTAAATTTTTAACTACAGTTGTAACATTATAGCACTATACAGTATAAAAAACTGAGCTGAAACAATTTTTCCTCAGTGTCTTTCTATTATTAAAAAATCGTCATCTTATCATCCCTAAAAGCCATTGAATAATTTGTAACTAAAAAATAAAGTTTAAAGCACCTTATTATTACAAAAAAATTGCATTTTAGTAATAAAAATTTCTAACAAATTATTTTAAAAATTATTTTCAGTTTAATTTCTGAAACCCTTAGTTCTTATAAACATCAGTTTAAACTAATATTTTCAATATCTTTTATACAATATAAGTAAAAAGGTTATGGTCGGTTAGGGCCGACCATATTGTACCCTTAACCACATTTGTATGGGCGCTATATGGAAATATAGGCAGCAAAATTTTGTATTCAACACAAAAGTGAGTGACAGAAATAAACGTGTGTGAAAAGTTTCTTAAAGGTAAAATGATAAAATATTTAAAAAATCGCGACCTGTAGGAGTTTCGTTAGAATTCATGGACACCTAACCGGAGGGACAGACGGTCATGTTATAATCGATTCAGAAAGTTATTTTAAGTCGAACTGTATAATTAAGGGTGGGTATCAGATCATTACTTTGGGCGTTATAAATATCTGTACAAAGGCATTATACCCCTGCCACGTATGTGGCGTGGGTTTCAAAGGTTATTCCATTTGACATTTTTAAATTATAAATTAAAAATATATGCAAGAATTGCATGCAATTTAAGGTGATTTTCGAAAATTGGAGCTTTAGGTAAAAATATGTCGCTTAAAAAAGTTCTGTTAAAAATTTAGTGATATCAAGTCTTACATATGCTCAACATTTTTTGAAATGAGTAAAATTCGTGTCAGATATAGCCCAGAACGCTTACTATGGGGTCATTTTTATGGGGCTTTTGTTAAAAAATTGGCCGGTTGTCACAACTTTATTTAATTCTTTTTTTTATGCCAAGTTTGGGGTCATTTTTAATCCACATTTTTAAAAGGCATTCTGTGCTTTGATTACACAAATTTATTTACAACCAGCTAGATGGATCTTTTTTTTTTTAATATAAACCTTGTAAGCTTATACCCAGAAAAAAAATCATCAACTCATATTTTTGACAAAAAATCAACATTCTGGTAACGCTGGATGCATTTAAGATGATGATATATATGCATGTGCAGGTGTTATTGAAATAACAAATATACAAACAAACACACAAATATTAACACACATCCTGGCTTTTGTATGGATATTTTGTTAATTTAAAGCACTTATAACATATTAATTTTTAATAAAATGTTTTCTTCTAAAAATAAAATATTCATAAATAATTCTTATTTAATTTTTTTTTAAATAATTATGTTTTTTGCAAATATATAATTTAATTGTGTTGCAAAATGTCTGTGAATATTTGATTAGTCTATGCCCAAAAGATATTTTAAACATATTTATGGCCGCATTTGTTTTCAATTAAACTTTTTCTTTTGAAATTTTCAAAAGAAGAAATATAAAAAAAAACAGCGAGAGAAATTTTTGTTTAAAATTCAGACTCTGAATATCTTTTGTTTTATATATCCAGCCTGAGTATGTCATTACATAAGGAATTACTTATATATGTATAGAACGAATTTTTTGCAAAATTTTTGAATAAAAATAAATTTTATAATTTAACTGAAATTTAATGCATGCAGTAATGCATATGTATTTAAAAAGTACTAAAATTTATTTATTAAATCTTATGAACTTGATTCGTACGTACATATATCCATACATGTCTTTTCGCTATATGTATTTCAAACTGTGTATATAACTTGAGAGTCATCAAAGACATTTTACTAACTTATAAATGCATCAAAAAGTTTACAAGAAGAACAAAAAAACATTCCAATAAATACTAAACAAGTATCATGGTAATATACTAAATTGTATATGAATAAGTCTGTGGCTAAGAAACATTTCAAATAATGATGTTCTTTGTATTGATGACTATGATGAATATGATATTGTTGTTATTGAATGAAATAAAATTTACTCATAATTTGTTTATTGTTAACATATAACCAAACGCAGTGAAATCTACAATGTAAGTATATGCTAACATTCTTGCTTAAATTCTTTTGAGAATTTTAAGAAATTTTATTGAATTGAAAAACTTTTTACACTTGTATAAGTTTATGACTATATTCGAACATCTGTCTATAAATTGTAATTGTTGTGGAATTTTAAATATCTTGTTACTCAGCAATGAAAATGTAAAAGTGATATGTTAAAGTTGTATTCAACAACTTTGTATAAATTTAATTTTATTTACTTTAAGGGATAACATGTGTAAGTTATGTTTTTAATATAAATAATTATTATTACGAAAGCTGGATGTTTTACTTTGTTACGACAAGCGTAAATAATAATTTTTAAATCAGGAACTGTAAATAATAGTAGATCGAAGAATCTTAGAAATTAGAACCATTTTGTTCCTCGGACAGTTCGAATTTCTGAACAAGTGAGAGCGCTATATTCGGCTTTTTATACCCTTCACATAGTGATAGGGTATATATCACTTTGTCATTCCGTTTGTAATTTCTTTATTATTCATTTGCGACCCCATAAAGTATATATATTCTGGATCCTTATAGATAGGGAAGCCGATTTAGCGATGTCCGTCTGTCCGTCTGTCCGTCTGTCCGTCTATCCATCTGTCCGTCTGTCCGTCTGTCCGTCTGTTGAAATCAAGTTTCCGGAGTCAAATAAAAAGATAGAGATTTGAGTGGGGGCAAAAAAAGGGGTAGCTCCCATACAAATCGACAATTGTTATAAAATATTCGATACCCTATATCTCGGAAACTATAACAGCTATCGACATAAAATGTTCTACAAAAAGTTATTGTACGCAAACATCCACACTCTAAAGAAAAAAATTTTTAAGTGGGGGCAAAAAAAGGGGTAGTTCCCATACAAATCGACAATTGTTATAAAATATTCGATACCCTATATCTCGGAAACCATAACAGCTATCGACATAAAATGTTCAACAAAAAGTTATTGTACGCAAACATCCACACTTTAAAGAAAAAAATTTTTGAGTGGGGGCAAAAAAAGGGGTAGTTCCCATACAAATCGACAGTTGTTATAAAATATTCGATACCCTATATCTCGGAAACCATAACAGCTATCGACATAAAATGTTCTACAAAAAGTTATTGTACGCAAACATCCACACTTTAAAGAAAAAAATTTTTGAGTGGGGCAAAAAAAGGGGTAGTTCCCATACAAATCGACAGTTGTTATAAAATATTCGATACCCTATATCTCGGAAACTATAACAGCTATCGACATAAAATGTTCTACAAAAAGTTATTGTACGCAAACATCCACACTTTAAAGAAAAAAATTTTTGAGTGGGGGCAAAAAAAGGGGTAGCTCCCATACAAATCGACAATTGTTATAAAATATTCGATACCCTATATCTCGGAAACTATAACAGCTATCGACATAAAATGTTCTACAAAAAGTTATTGTACGCAAACATCCACACTTTAAAGAAAAAAATTTTTGAGTGGGGGCAAAAAAAGGGGTAGTTCCCATACAAATCGACAATTGTTATAAAATATTCGATACCCTATATCTCGGAAACCATAACAGCTATCGACATAAAATGTTCTACAAAAAGTTATTGTACGCAAACATCCACACTTTAAAGAAAAAAATTTTTGAGTGGGGGCAAAAAAAGGGGTAGTTCCCATACAAATCGACAGTTGTTATAAAATATTCGATACCCTATATCTCGGAAACTATAACAGGTATTGACATAAAATCATCTACAAAAAGTAATTGTACTTAAAGATCCACACTTTAAAGAAAAAAAATTTTGAGTGGGGGTAAAAAAAGGGGTAGCTCCCATACAAATCGACAATTGTTATAAAATATTCGATACCCTATATCTCGGGAACTGTAACAGATATTGACTTAAAATGTTCTACAAAAAGTGATTGTACGCAAAGATCTACACTTTAAAGAAACAATTTTTTGAGTGGGGGCAAAAAAAGGGGTAGGCCCCATACAAATCGGCAATTGTTATAAAATATTCGATACCCTATATCTCGGAAACTGTAACAGCTATCGACATAAAATGTTCCACAAAAAGTAATTGTACGCAAAGATCCACACTTTAAAGGAAAATTTTTTTGAGTGGGGGCAAAAAAAGGGGTAGCTCCCATACAAATCGACTATTGTTATAAAATATTCGATACGCTATATCTCGTAAACTATAACAGCTATCGACATAACATGTTCTACAAAAAGTAATTGTACGCAAAGATCCACATTTTAAAGGAAATTTTTTTTGAGTGGGGGCAAAAAAAGGGGTAGCTCCCATACAAATCGACAATTTTTATAAAATATTCGATACCCTATATCTCGGAAACTGTAACAGCTATCGACATAAAATGTTCCACAAAAAGTAATTGTACGCAAAGATCCACACTTTAAAGAAAAAATTTTTTGAGTGGGGGCAAAAAAAGGGGTAGATCCCATACAAATCGACAATTATTATAAAATATTCGATACGCTATATCTCGGAAACTGTAACAGATATCGACTTAAAATGTTCTACAAAAAGTGATTGGACATCAAGGGCTACGCTCTGAAGAAAAAAATTTTCGGATGGGGGATGAAGAAGGGGTAGCTCCCATACAAATTAACAATTTTTATAAAATTTTCGATACGCTACTTCTGGAAAACTATTACAGCTATCGACTTCGAATATTCTACAAAAAGTAATAATCAAATAATTCATACATTTTGGAGAAAAAGTTGGAGAAGAGCAGGGGGACTAGAACATTTAACAAGTTTTATTAACCTTTAAATATGAATAATGTCGAAAACTTTTAAAACTCTTGACCTCAAATCTTCTTCATTTTTTTTTATTATTCATACGAACGTTAAAATTTTGTTATTTTTTCTATGGGCTTTAAAACTCGCACAAGGTTTTTTATAATATTATTTGCAGTACAAAATTACTCGGCTGGGTATATTTAAAGACCAATGTGAAGGGTAAATAAGATTCGGCACAGCCGAATATAGCGCTTTTACTTGTTGAATCTTATATACTCTTCACATTGGCCTTTCGAAACTACGAACTTTTTTTAATTTTATCCAGTTTTTTATATAATTATATGATTTATTTCGAATTTTAAAATGGGGGTCGGTGTCATATTTAAACTCATCTAGTCTGAGAACGGTTTTTACACTAATTTTTTAAAATATGGGAAAGTTATGGGGGTTTTTACCCAAATTTTTTATGGCAAACCTGTTAGGGGCCGAAGATATAAGGTAAGTACGTTCCATTGAAATGTTTGGAAGGAAAAATTAATTGGGGCTGGTCTTACATTTACTCTTTCGGAGCACCCTGGAAGCTTTTGGAGCGATTTAAAAAAATTTTAAAAAAAAATTAAATGGCAGCCCTGTTAAGGAGAGGAAACCGTGAAGGGCAACTTCGGGGCAATTTTAGAGGTTTTTGTGTAAACATTTAAGAGAAATACGCAGAGTTAGTTTTGGATTTTGGCTTATACAACGGTCAGTTTTTTCGCAGATATTTCTGATAGCTTGATACCACTTGCGAATTTATACGACATCGGGGGGCTTCAAAAAGCTTATTATAACCATAACACGAACAGACGCACATGACATGAATAAATCGACTTCCTTATCGCAGATGGATATTAAAGAAATTAAAAATGGAATGCCGAACTTAAAACAAGGGTCTAACAACACGAATTTTCGCACAATTTTTTTATGTAGGACATCTTTCGTTCCCTATTCCTGGATAGCCAGTATACAAGTGTCTGTTGTAGCTTGCTGCCTCTGAAATCGTTACCACGTCGGCCACGGCATTGTTCGTCTTATAACTACCACTATTGCCGTTTTCTCATGACATTGATGGGCCTTGGCGATGACAATAACATCCTGTTATTGGTAAGTAAGTGACGGTTGGCTCCCCGATTGGATACCTATTAAAGACGAGCGATATTTCTGTGCTGTGGTTTGAAAAATTACTGGTAATGTCAGTGGCATGAATTTTGAGGTAACTGGGGTAAAGTTAAAGCTATATTTTCGTTAGCGAAATATAACACACTTTAATCGCCGTTACTGTTTAAAAGAACAGTTACCTAGCAAAAAAAAAAAAGGGAATACGAATCATAAGTAAATTCATTGATTAAAGTCAACCCGAAGTAGTTCTACTTTTGGGGAAACATCAATGAATTTAACACGTGCTTGTCATAGGAGGTAAGTGGTCCAAAGAACTGAAAAGTTTGCACTTTAGATGAGCCCCTTGGTAATTGATGGAAATTTTAAATTTTGCAAAGCTTTTTTATTAGTGAAATAAATTAATACTATATAACAGCGTTTTTTTAAGTTACTAATGAAAAGTTAGATCTAAATAATTGGACACATAATACAAATAAAGGCATTATAAAAGCATACCCAGATGTGTCTAAAAATAAATGTTCCGGAATATAAAATTCAGGACTTAAAGATACTTGGTATTTTATGAAAATGCTGTGATTTAAGAATAACTTCCACTTTTTTTTTTGCTGAATATTTACAATTAAAATTTGTCGTTCACAGTGTTCTTTAAAATCCATTAGATCGCTTATCTCCAGTACCCATTACTTCCCATTGCAACTATTCTTCGTCATTGTATGTTTTTGTCTACGTCTTTTTTGTTGCATGTTACTCCCTCCATGGGAAACTTTCTAATATCATGGGTGTCAGCAACCCTTGAAACTTTCGCTTTAGCCTGACTGCCTTAAGACCTTTTTGTGGAGCAACTTGATGGTTGCCGTTTTAGACCATGCCACGGAGACAGTACTTGTTAGGATCCTCTCCTCACTAAGAGGACAAGTCACAACCAAATGTCTGCTTTCAAATGTGTACTCGTGGGTGGTAATTTGCTAAGTTGGAAAGATCTATTGGAGTGCTTGTCGACACATTGTATTCACCCTGGTCAAAGAATTGTGAAGTAAGACCAACGTATTCAGATTAAACTTAAACAAATTTGTCTCATGCTTATCTCGATACGCTTTTTATAAAGCATTTTGATGATTAAGGACTTTTTTGGAAAACCCTTTTACTGGTAATTAGGCCAATGTCTACCCTTAAGCTCTATCAACTCGGAAGTTCCTAGTAAATCCGAAAAATTCGATTAATCGGTATATTAACAGTTATGTTTATTTTGTATTATTCCCTGCAATGCAAGTATATAAGTCACATAACCTTGGTATTATTGAGGAAAGTTTTGAATTGCTTAAACTTATTTTATCTTTGCATTGATAGGTTGGATCAGAGAATCCTTTTTATGCTCTATTTTTTCCTTATTTACTTATGTCCACGTCATTTTTTCGAAACCCATAAGATTCGGGAAACCATGTTTTATAATGAAGACTTCGTCCTAGCTTACAAATAAAAAATAAAGAGAAAATATTTTCCTTTCTCATTAACATGTAAGTTAAATAGGTGATGTGTTTAGTCAAAAGACACCGCTCAAAGAGAACTGATGATAAAATTACGTAGCTGCTTTCGAAAATGCATTCTACTCGGCTAGTATCGGTAGAAGAAATTACTTTTTTCAAATAAAAGCTTCTTTCAACATTAACGCAAAAATATTAATTTCTTCTTATAAAAAGGAGTTATATAATGAAGTAAGGTTAGGTTAGGTTAGATAAAACAGGCAGCCGTTTAAGGAAAGGATACTGTTCACTTGGGTCCGGTCTATTCGGTTTCTTTGTGTTAACTGGAGAGACAGGTAGAGAGATTAAAGATAAAACAAAAGAATAAAATGAGAGAAAGATAAGAAAAAAAAGTAGGATAAAACAGACTTGCTAGGGTCCCTGGTGGAAATAGAGCCCACGATTCCCAGACTGGTAGACTCGTGTACTTATCACTGATTTACCGGGGAACCAAGCCAAAATTAAAAAAAAATTATTTGAAAAAAACAATATTAAATTTCTTTCTATTCTGTCTGCCTGAATAAAGTTAGCCTTATTTTTATTTCTTTGATTTTCTTTTATATACGTTCATGTGTATAAAATCAGATACTAAGAAATATTGTTTTATTTTATTTTTTCAAACATTACACTACAGTATTAAATTTATCAACATCATAATACGACCATGTCCTTGCACTTAAGAAAATTTCAAAGTACCCAAAGCCTTGATTGAGCTTAAAATAGATTTTGTTTCAGAGCTTTAATACTAAAACTAAACATAAGTATTAATAGTGATATGGTCAGTTCCAAGTAAAATGGTCCAAATCGAAAAAAATAATTTTTTCCTTTAAAAAAAATCAATGAAATCCTGTCTAAAAGAGAACCGCTATAAAAGTCAAAGGTCTCTAAAATTCAATATTGTAAGTTCATATCCGTCACAGTTTTCAAGTCGTCATAGTGAGCAAAAATCATGTTCTTTCAGTGTCTTCTGACTATCAGTCGTTTGGAAGCCATTCCCTTTTTTTAATTAAAATTTTTTAGTAGTTTGAGTTATAAGCAAAAGTGTGAGCCAAATTTTCACATGCGTTACAATGGAATTGCCCATATCCAGAATTTATCCAATTCCAAAGGTAAATTGTGCTAATTCGTAACTTATGTACGGAGGTAAAATAGTAAAAAATATTTAAAATGGTTAAAAATGGTAAAACAGCAAAAAAATAAATAATAATGAAAAGCTAAACCTTTTTACAGAAAAAATTATTCTATTATACTTTTTTGCAAAAGAAAACTAGTTTTTGCAATTAAGATAAACTTTTAAATCAGAAAAAGGGTTTTATACTTTGTTGTTAGAAAACTCTTATTTAATAAATACTTAAGCTATAGAAAAATATTTTGTAAGTTAAGTTCTGCTTGCACAACACCTTTGCAAATACAAAACTCATAAAATAAATAAAATAATATAAAGATTTTATATAGATTTTGCACAAAAATTTTAACTTAAAATGCTTATGTATTACACACGTTTCTATATTTTATTAACTATCTAGTAATTATCTAAACATGCATTGACAAAATCTAAGGCTTAGCTGAAAAACCAGTAGTTTTATATTCTTTAAAGATCCGGGAAGTTACACTTTATTAACTTTTTCAACTTGCGTTACCATCTCTTATTACAGCAAAGCCTGATAAGACTATTTAATCTACTATAGCCAAATACTCACAAAAACTTCTTTTTTAGTTTTATTAAATAAAAGCTTTTACCCTCTTCGTATTAAGTGTTAAATGTCTGGTGTCAAAAAGACCGTTACATTTGATATTTCTTTATTCGTTGTAAAAACTGTGAAAAAGCTTCATTTTCTTCCTATGCCAAAAACATTTGAAATAAAAACAAAAAATCTTTTTTGGCCAAAACTGAACTTTTATACTCGTTAAAAAATACAATAAAACACATTGTTCTTACACACGAGAACATAAAACATCATTATATCCTTAGAATAATGTTAAGAAAAACGGAGAAATTCAGCTCTTTGAAAGATATACCATTTGACAATACGAGCACTCTAGCGCCAACTAGTGGATGACTGTGACATTAAATTTACCGAGAAGATGTGGGATGATGTACATAAGTTTCTCAATGTTTGGTTGGTATGTATGTGAATAATTGTGTGTTAAGGAATAACTTTCACTGTTTTAGCAGTAAAAAAAAACAAATAATATATAAAAGCCCTTGAGAATTCCTGTTAAGAATATATGTATTTTAAAAAAAATAACATAGAATGTTAAATGCTTGTGTTGGGAGGTACATTTTTTTGGGTAAAATCAAAATTAAGCTGCGACTTATTAATTTGAGCAGTGTTATATTGTTTATATTAAATATTTTAGTTGTATTTAAAAACGCTTTTTACAAGCAATAGGATGTTACTGGATCTGATAATGGGTTACGACTAGAGTACTTCCCCGACTAGCCTCCATCATCCCCGGATATAAGTTCCTCCCATTATTTAACCCCAGGCCGTACAATAAAAACTATGGAATACACTCACAAACATATATCACAATAAAAATAGGGGGCTAGATGTCAAACCTCCAGTCGCTTTTCCATTCCGTAGTCATCGTTTATGTCCCGAAACAAAATTCTCGATGACCCCATAATCAGCACCACACCGTTTCACTTACCTTACCACCTTCTCTGAAAAACTTATTCCTGCATATTTTTAAAAATTCTTTTCAACACATAATTTATTAATACTACAAAAAAACATTGACTTACTTTAGCACTAAGTTATAACAAAAAAAAATAGATACATAAATAAATAATTAACGAAAAACATTTATTAAAACTTAAAAACAAAATATTATATTTGCTAAAAAAAACTATATAAAAACTACAGAAATTATTTCAAAATCTTAGGGTATTACCTTATATATACTACAAATTAGATTTAATTCCCACTCATTAACATTAATCTGCCGCCTAAAAGAGCTGTTTTAAAACAGGGTATTATACATAGCTTAATTTGTTGCTGTAGTAAAAAACGACACCACTAAAATGTAGGATGAGCTAACACACTATAAATGATCTTTTATAAAATTAACAAAATTTTAAAATTTAAAATAAATATAAATGAAAATTAATAAAAAAAATTTAAAAACTTATACATAACTTATATCAAATAAAAAAAATATAAAAAAGAACAATAAAATAACAAAAAAAAATAAAAATGAAAATGGGTTTTAAGCCAACCAAAAAAAAAATTAAATAAAAACTGATAAAACTTAAAACTATTATGGCGCAAAAGAAAATTTCTGATAAAACTGGCTTTCTATCATCAAAATTTTTAATTTGTCTTCCTTTAACTTGGACTTTATCCTGGCCGTTAAATTAGTTTCAATTATGGTTACCTGATATACTGATGAACTTTACCACGAGTGATCTTTGAACTCTTCCAAAACGGTTGTCCTCTGGTCTCCCCAAAATTTCCTCGAGCTAGCACTGCTCAAGCCGCAGACCAACACACACACAGATACCAGGGAAGCAATAGATTCTCTTATTTCACCACACACTAGGAGCCAAAGGAACTTTTAACTACATAAAATAAAACTATAAACTATATGGCACAACCACAAAAAAAACACTATTTTTTCTTCGCCTTTTTTTATCCTATTTTAAATAATAATATTTTGTCCTAAAATTACACTCTTTTATAGTAATTTTATTACACCAGATTTCCTGACCCCGGCCAAAAAAAAATGAACTTCCTTTTTTTTAACAGTCTTCTTCTTAAATTTTATAAAAACAAATATTTAAACCAAAGCACAATTACTGTGATCACTCGAAAACTTGTAAGATTTCCTCAAAATGTGTGAGATACAAAGCCTTTTATACCCCTATTTTTCGCGCACCTAAGCTTTCCAACACAACGAAACTTCTTAAAATAGTCTAATCGTTTTATAATATTTATTTATCCTTTTCTTTCAGCTAACTATTACTATCCTTATTTAAATTTTTTATTCTTGAATCTAAACATTCAAATGTTGATATTTCAAAATTAACGTTTACACTAACAAATTCAAACTTTCATTCATAACAAATTCTTTTTTACAACTTTACCCACTGTATTATCTACCTTAAAAGATAACATTGTAATGCAACGCTCCTTATCTTTTACTCAGCTGTCATTATTTTCTACATACATATCAAAAAAAACGGAACACGCATCAAGGTAAGTTAAATTTGTCAAAAATTTTCATTTAATTCAATTAATTCTTTCTTTCTAGCTCTTCTTTTCCAAAATTCACGGTCAACCAACTAAAATGCTTTTTTTCTGGGACAAGCAATCAAAGTTTTAAAATGGTTGTGGTTCAACTCTGCCACACCAGGTCAATCCCTCCCTTGTGTCTGGGTGCCATTGCGGACTGATACACCGCATTCCTAAGTGGTGGCACTCCCTGATACGATTAAATTTTACCCAGTATGTGGCCCTAAGCATTCCATGGGATTGCTTGGCCAGTAAAAAAGGAAAAGTATTTGTAGAACAAAAAAAAACAACACGGCCGTATCAACCAAGGCCTTAGTGCGAAAGAGCCACGCAACAAGGGTATGGCTATTAATTGTTTTCAACAAGTACTGTGATATAATCCTTTTGACAATAAAGAATACATTCATATCGAGCCTTTGTTGCAATACCGTAGTAATTCAAAAAATCGTGAACTGAGAAAAATGCATTTAAAGTTTTGAACCATCTTTTTGATAGTATTTTCGTTTACTAAAGTTATTTTTTTACAAGTTTTTAAATAAAAAGGAATGTTTTTAAATAAAAAAAGGCCAAAAATTATTAAAAATATGAAATATTTATTTATATTTAAGTACTTTGTATCAACTTATCAATGATGTATCGTTATTATCACAAAACCTATGACAAACTTAAAAATTAATTCAAAATATATCGTTATAGCAAATAAATTTTTAACTATTTTTTTTCTAACAAAGTTGTAATATGAAATAATACGAACAAGTAAAAAAGAAATCAAATTATGCAGTTGTGTTTCTGTGCCTAAAACGTAGCAAAAAATAATATTGCTTTATCCTTTTTCGTAAATTGCTTTCTGTTAGTAAATTTCTTGTCATAAAGGAAATATTTCATTATTGCAAATAAATATTGTTGGAAATACCTAGAGGCAATAAAGACATTTTTAGCTGTAGAATCTGAACCGTAAGAGGTGGAATCATAATCTTTTTTTTCTTTAGATAGATATTACCCCAAAGATAATTTCTGCATACCTAGCTCAAAAAATTCAAATTTTGAGTTACTACGGTATTGCACCAAAAGCTCGATATTATCATACACTCAAAAAACTATTTATATAAAATCAACTGTAAATCTATTTGAAATAACTGGATATTAATTTAAAAACCGTCCAGCAAGATATTTATTAAAATTAACAATCCATTTCATTTCAATTCAGACATCAAAAAATTAACTGACACTTTCGCCTAAAATTAACTGGATTTTCTGTTATTTACAGCAAAACACAATGTATCAAAAAAAAAAATAAAGTTAAATATAACTAAAAAATAACTGAAAATCAGTATTTTTGTTTATTTTAAGCTTTGAATAAAATAACCCTTCAAGCAAGTTTAAAAAAATATTGTATTAAAATTTAACATCTTTTTTATTTAAAAACAACTTTACGGAATACTTCCTTAATAACTACAGTCTGTTACTGTAATAATTTTTTAAGTGTAGAGGTTCAAAAAAGGTTTATTAAGCTTTTGAATTTTTATGAATACAACATTAGAAAATTTTGTATACAAACGGCCTATAGGCCTGCTATAATTTACTGTGAATACAGCCAAAACTATTTGGTGTTCTTTTTGAAAAATATATATAAATAAAATAAATTGTTTATTTCATGTAGCATTTTTTTTGGAAAAAGTAGCAAGTAATTTACATACTGTTTTGTTTTATAACGGATTAAATCTAGGGATGCCGGGATTTCAATTTTTAAACTTAAAATCCCGGGATTTTAAAAACTATTCCCGTTTGGCATCGGGAAAACTTGATAAATCCTTTGTATATATTATAAAAAATTTATAAATAAAAATCATTGTATCTACACTTAAATAAATTATATAAAGGAATTTTTTTTTATACAAAAAGTTTAATTGCATATTTTTTAAAAATTTTTCAGTTCGGCCACGCTCCCAAAAACCATAATTTTTATAGCATTTCATATATATAATGCAGTATACACGTCTATGTCAAAATTACTTGTTTTGCTTAATGCATAATTTACCAGAGCTCCAAAGGATGACTCTTATTAAAAGCCGCATGTGAAAACAAAGACTGAAAGCATGTAGACTATGCAGACGTTAATACGCACGTAATACTAATAAGTTCTCAATCCACATTTAAATATTACCCCTAGTTAAAAGAGCAAGAGATATTGTAATATTAAAAACTATATTCCGCACAAATTTTTGAAGTAAAAAAAAAAAAACATGTTGGCTGAAAAAATGGTGTAATATATCGTATATTTTTATTTGAGAAGTTGAACTGAAGTCCTGCACCGCATGGGCTAATATTACTTATAAGTCGTTTTTTTATTAGTTTTTTATAAGTCGTTTTACAGTACTTCGCTTACGATAAAAGTTTGTTTTATCATTTTCAAATATTTGTCTCAATATTTTTTTTTTCAAATTGAACACACAATATTCTGCCACTAAAATTGAATAAATTTAATTTTTTTTATTTAATTTACAATTTTTCTCTTATTTCACCTTGATCAAAGCAGAAAATGGATTTTACCTTGGGTTGAATTTTATAATATATATTATAAATTGTCATTTGACAATATGATTATTTCCTTTCTTCTTTAACTGGAGTACGATTCAAAGAATTTCTTTGTGACCGTATCCTTCAGCAAAAATATCATATTCTTCCAAAAGAAAGATTAGAATGAAACTTTAACTGAATTCAAAATGACAACCAGCAGAAACTAAATCTGAACAGATTTAACTTTGATGTTTGTTTCTTTTTCGTGCAATCAACAATAAATAATTATATATTATTTTATGCACTGGTTCTAACACAAAAATATTAAATATACCGCGTTGCATATATTTAGTTACACTAAAATTTCTAGTACAATCTTATGCATATGGTATTTCTTTGTTGCTTTTCTAAAATGATGATGAATTATATGTAGCACAAACAAAATTTACAAAAGCACACTTGCCAGAGCTTTCTAAATGTGCAGCATGGAAACCAATATCTTATACATGTGTATTCCGTATGCGTAACCAATAGAATTTGAGTGTTTTAGAGGGAAAAATTTCCAGTTTTTCAGACTAAACAAACAAACCGATTAACATTTTAAGAATATGTTTGTTGACCCTATTAGAAAATATTCTTCATCGTTTAACACAGTTTATTTCTGGTCGATGCTTTGGTTATTAACAGTTTAAGATACCCGTTCTTTTGTTAGTTAAGTAAAGTGGAAAATGATAAGTTCCTAGTGCAGCCTTGGGGTCCGTTAGTTCGGTTCCTTGGTGGCACATGAAATGCACGCGAAAAGATTATGCTAGCCATATCCAAAAGACTGTCCAGTTCTGACCACATACCACTTATTACCAGTGCCGGACTAAAAAGTAAGAAGTGCAGGATATTCTCCTCTTCTTCTGCATCTGAACACACTCTTAGAAAGCGATATCGTAAGCAAGCACTAGAGTACCCAACTTATATATTTGATAGTAATATTGGCCACAATTTCTTTCAGCTTCCGTTTACACAGATCCAGAAGACACATGAAATGTCTACGCTCCTGCCTTGGCTAAGCTATTCTGTTTCTGCGTTTCATTAGTCCATCTGCTTCATGCAAACCTGTTAGTGTTTGCAGAAAACTAGAGGAATTCTCATTTTTATGTTATTTCTCACCAGTGTATTAGCAAAGAAGTTGCTGCATGGCCCCCCTGTCTGCGTATTTGCTTTCATTAAAGAGTTGTGCTAGATTTGATCACCATCCGGTACAAAAATTCAACATAAGCGAACAAGCTATAATGTAAAGTTAACAAAAGTAATAGTCTAAAAGATCGTTTGTTAATTGATTAAGATTCCAAAATTTTTGCTTAATACCCTGTAGAACCGCAGCTAGCTAACCACTCTTCCAATTGCTGTCAATTAATACTGAATTATACTCCTTATATTAAACCAATCCTTATACACCACCATGCCAACAAGTTTTGAGGAGGTTATTTCATCTCTCTCTCCGTAAGATATGGAAGGAAAATTTCCTACAGGGGAAAGAATACGGTATGTAGTAGTCGACCAAATTTAAAACAAGTTCCCAATAGCACATGCGAGACTGCAGGTTCTTTGACCCCATTTCCACAGCGTTAGTCTTTTTGCGGTATTAAGGACCATATTTCTTCAAAAAAATTCAGAAGAAAAAATTTAAACTACACTGCTGACAACTGATGTTGGTCCTTATATAAGAATCACACTATTGCAAACAACCATCGCGGTCTGTGCCTTCGACACTTCTGCCTTCATTTTAAAGCATTAGCATAGCGTACTTGGATAACTTCCAAATATTTCTCAATATCTGACAGAGTATTGGTGGAAATTGAAGATTGTTTTAGAAAAAAATTTAATCCGTTTTCTAAGGGTTAATAAGCAACCCATTCCGTTTTTTTCATGCACCGACTGTCTGTAGGGCAACTTTCGTTCTCTAGAAGATAGAATCCAGGTAAAAACCAAATATCACAACTGCTACATCATGCCTATAAGCAACCGCCTTTAGTTAAAAAAAATCACATATATTAGAGTCGTGTCCAACTGTAATCCCTGAGCATCTCTTCTCTTTGCTGAATTGATGATACCAGCTTGTCATCCTGAAACTTTTTTTCAAGTAATACAGTTGGTTTGAAATGAGTTTTATTTGCGAGTAATCCACCCCTATTTCATATAACCAGCATCAGTTGGGAGGCAAAGTATTACGCATTGTTAAAGGCATGTCTTATGTCCAAAAAGGCTACTTATGCATTGTTCATAAAATCATACCACTTTTGATATAACAATCAATAAATGGAAAGCCGTCTCCAACAATCTGTCATTTGGATAGACACATGGAAATCAACAGAAGATATTTATCGATTGTCATCCTCAAGTCGAAATTAATTACCCATTCCATGGCTTTAAGAAGGAAGTGCCTTAGACCCATTAGACCTCAGTCCTTTGATTTCATGTGAGATGCTTAACCTCTAACTAGTTCAATAGCTTCGATTGTTCGGCGAAGCAAACGTGATGTCCCAAGGTGAAGGCTTAAGCAAATATTAAGAGTTGTGAGTCCCAAATTTGTTTTTGGATTCTCTTTGGTTGACTTAAAACAAAATTCTTACAAAAGCTATTAAATATTTTACGTTTGAAGGTAGTTATTCAACAAAACTATTGTGAGTTATAAGTAAAGACAAAAATGTTAAGGAAGTTTTCCCAAGCAAGCTGTGTCCCGTTAAAGAGGATTTACCAAAACTAAACTGTTTTTACAAATATGCAAAAAAGTGTACGCTGAACGTTCTTGGGCAAATAGTTAAAGAAAGGCAAAAAAAAAAAAATGCGGAACTCTGTGAGCAAAAAAAGGAAAGGTAAATGTATTCTCAAGGCTTTGAATTCAATTACACAACATTACTTTACAAATCTATAAATTTTACAAGCGGTGTATAAAGTAAACGTTTATTTGTCAAAAACTAGGTAAAAGTTTGTCAATAAAAATTCAAACGAAAAATGTAAAAATAGCGCTTAAGTAATAAATAAAAACTTCTTCATAAAAAACTTAGGCAAAACGTAATAATTGCATAATAGCTCGTGCTTTTAATTAAATTTAGTTTAATTTTTTCTAAAAATATACTAGGGAAAATGGGTTCAGTTGCAATGAACAGAAATGTCGCTAAGGTTGCTGATTGTTTTTATGAGCTCGCTTACATTTCGCAGAAAAGTTCAGTTCAAACTTTCCGCAGAATAAAAATGATGATTGAAATTTTATGATCATAATTAAAGAAGAATTTGTGTGCAGACACGAATCTGTATCCTGGAGGCAGATAACTTAAAAATAATATAAAAAATTTCTAAAGCTGTTATATAATGTAAGATAACTCCTTTGTTAATACCAAGATTAAAAACGAAACAGGTAAGAGCGCCATATTCGGCTCTGCCGAATCATATGTAGCCTTCACATTAGTATTTTAATACACCCAGCCATCTGATCTAGCCAAGTTATTTCGTACTGCAAATATTGTAATAAAAATATTTTGCGCTGGGCTGGAAGTAGTTTTTAAAATAGAAAATTTTACAAAATTATAACGTTTGTATATATAACAGAAATACCATGTAGAGCGTCTGAGTTTGAGAGTTTTAACAGTTTTGGACATTACTCGTATTAAAAGTTGTTTATTGTTTGGGTGGTTCTCCTCCCCCAAAATATAAGAATTATTGTATAAATACTTTTTTTTAAAACATTCGAAGTCGGTAGCTGTTAGTTATGGTTTCCCAGATGTAGCGTATCAAAAATTTTAAAAAATTTGTAAATTTGCTCCTGTTCAAAACAAATTTTTTTTTAGAGTGAGCGCCTTATTGTCCAATTTCTTTTTGTGGAACATTGGAAGCCCATAGCTGATATAGTCTCCGAGTTATAGCGTTTCGAAAATTTCATAAAAATTATTCATTTGTATGAAGACTACTCATTCCCCTGCTCCTGTTATAAAATTTAGTTTCCAAGAAGTTGCTCTTATTGTCCAATTAATTTTTGAAGAACACTAAATGGTGATAGCCGTTATAGTTTTCCAGATATTGCGTATCAAAAATTTTTTTAAAAGTTATTCATTTATATGGGGGATTACCCTCCCCATTCTTCTATCCAAAAAAATTGTTCCAAAATGTTTGCCATATTATTTGTCCCATTACTTTTTGTAGAACATTTACAGCCGATAGCTGTAATAGTTTCCGAGAAATAACGTTTCGAAAATTTCATAAAAATTGTTCATTTGTATGGAGGATACCCTTTCCTTGCTCCTATCTAAAAAATTTTGTTCAAAACGTACGTTTTATTGTCCAATAACTTTTTGTAAAACATTTAAATTCTATAGCAGTTATAGTTTTTCAGATTAAGTTCATGACATTTCATAAAATTTGTTCAATTGTAGGGTAAATACCACTTGTCCCGATCAAATCTGAAAAATTTTTCCCTTATTTAATTCTCTCTTTTTAAAGTATCCCTGCCAAGTTTTGCGGCAAAAGTGAATATTTTTACTGAGATATAGATGGATGTGTTTACGGATTTTTCCCAAAAAAAAAATGGGTTATTTTGCGTTTTAGTTATATCTCGCTCAGTAGTGAACCAATTTTGCTGATTTTAAATAGCGATCGTCTTAGAAATATGTATGTCTGATTTTTTGGTGTCAAAGCTTTTTCTGGGAGTCCGGAAACATGAAATCAGTAGAAGCACAGATGGATAGACGGAAATGGGTTCCCTATCTATAAGGATTCAAAATATATATACTTCATGGAGTCTAAATTAAATATTGTTGAAATTACAAAGGGCATGAAAAACTGATATATACCCTAACCACCATGTGATTGGTATAATAAAATAAATAAATAAAGATGAAATACATATACGTACATACATATATCTTAAAATTTTTTATTTTTCGCAATTTTATTGTACAAAGAACATTTGTTTATTAAAAAAAAATTCCGATATTCGCGGTCCAGTCGGTTTACATAGCATTGTTTTAATAAATATTTCTGTATATGTTTAAAGGGATACAAACAAATCATAGCAAAAACATACACAATGCTGAAATGCAAAAAATTGTATAATGAACTTTTCCGAGTTCCGAAATTAGTCCACTTAACAACATTGTCACTAAATATATTAAGAAACAACATATATGATTTAAAATTTACTTGTTATTGCCCTTTAATAATACACTTTATTCTCTTTGTGAATCAAATAGACTTAAAATAAAATGCTTTGCACTTTAAAACAAAATAGAAGCACAAAAAGCGGCCAAGGAGCATTCATAAAGAGAAAGTAAGTAATGTCAGCAACAAAAACAAACACAACTAAAATCATATATAAAAACAAGTAGACAGAGCACATCATCTGTAACGGAATGGGTGAATATGAAATATGAATTCACTTACGAATCACAGTGGCCCCAAGGCCATTAAGGCACATGTACAGAAAACAACAGCAACAAACATATGGTCAGATTTTTTTAATACACCATTACGTATATTCGAACAGGGGCATTCAAATGTATGAGTGTACATAAATATACAAACATATACTTATGTATGAACGTATGTATGTACATATATTTTTTGTTTATGTGATTTTTTACTTATTTCGCTACAAAGAGAACGACAAAAAGGACCACTTACTCGTACATTTACAATTGCATTACAAAAAATTTTACAAAGATTTAAAAATCAGCATCGACATCAACAACAACAACTATAATATTTTTTAACTACAACAACTATAAAAAAGAAAATGAACTAAACAAAACATGTTGTTGTTTCTATGGAAAATGCACGTTTTTTTTTTCTTTTTGTTCGAAACCAAAACAAACAAAAAATATTTGCTTAAGGTTTCTCCTCATTTTTTTTTTGTTTTTTTTTTTTTTTTGAAAAATATAACACATGCTTACAGTGTCCTTTATGAATACAGTCAAAATCATTTCAGTGTAAGTGCGTTGTTTTAACTTTTCACCGCACTAAAAATCGTGAAGACAAAAATGAATCTAAGGAATACTTATTTTTTTAATAAATTTTTTTAGTTGCAAAAGATGATTAAGGCAAGCAAAGCTAGTTTTGAGTCTGCATTTGAAATTTTTCTATTCAATTTAGCGTCCCTCTTAAGATGAGTTTAAATACAAGTAAAGTAAAACAAAATATATAAGACTCGTAAAAAAATATTTCAATGTTCTGAAAAAATTACTTGATGTACCTACAAGCCATTTAATTTAAATATTTGCTTTTGCTTTATTCTACGATTTGTGACCTCGGGTAATCCCAAACAACATCACATAATGTCTAGTATTAATCTCAACCTTCTCAGGGTTATTTTTTTTTTTTTTTTTTAAATCGTCATTTCTTGCACTAATTCTCTAGTCTTACTATAATAATTGCCTATTGGAAGCCTTGGTTAAATCTCCTCCTGTGCTAACTTATGGGTTGGTTTGTTTGAAGTTTCAGTACCAAAATATTGTTTGACGTTGAAAATGCCTATAATGCCACCAAGAGACTGCCTGATTATCGATACAGATAGTCACATTTTTATCACATACTTCACTGCGAAAATCCCGTGATGTTTTCTTTTGTGATAAAGAAACTTGCTTTTAGATCAATCACTAGAAACTGCACCCCTCCTACCAGCGTTGCCAGAAGATTTGGAAGAAAGTCATCCTTTGGCAAAAGAGAAATCATATTTTAAGGAAAAAAATCAACCTGATGATTGATTAAATTAAATTAAAAAAATTTGTTATTTTTGACACTTTCGAACTAAATTTTCTAAAACCATCAGAATGGTCTCTAAAGTTATTAAAACAAAGTTCTCTCAACGCGTTGTCTAAATTTTGAATGACCTTTTCATCTATAAATTTTGTACTTAACCTGTCAAAGAAGAAAATTTTTTAACTTAAATTATTAAAAGGCAGTTTTTTTTTAATATATTAATTTTTTTATTTGCAGAAAGTTCTAAGAACATTTTTTATAAGCATTCCTGTAAAATAAATTATTTCCTAAATCAAGCTTTACTTAAATTTATATTAACATTGGTTGGTTTTAATATTTTTTTAAACACTTCTAATATTTCGTTGAACTAATTTTTTAAGACAAATTTTTTCTTTTATTGATTTTAATTTAATTCATATTTTTAATCTCGTTTTACTTAAAAGAAATTAAAATTTTTTCTGCTATTAAAATTTGCATATAAATTTTGTATTTTTACGTACACACGTTTAATAATTTAAGTATAAAACAATCATAATTTTTGAAAATAGAAAATCATCAATGGCGGAAAAATCATCAAATCATATATTTAGACAAAAAATCATAAAAAATATTATAAAATCATCATTCTGGCAACGCTGCCTCTCACGCCAATGACTGAATTTCAATTTCCTCACCTAAATAAGCTGTTTATCTAAAAAAAAATATGTCATCGTCTTGGAAGTTTAACTGGTATTTTGTTTCGTTCGTGCAACATTTTTACTTCTTATTTAATTTTTAAAAAATTAACTTTCCTTTGCACTCTAAAATGTTTGTCACTGTTCTATAGCTACTTTTTGCACATTAAGTAAATATAAAATATGAAAAACATTACCAAAAAAATACTCCGTATAAAAAGTAGCAGAAAAACACATGAGACAAAGTCAAACATACATATATATAAATTATAAGGTTGATGAAAATGGTTTAAGAAATTTATAAATATTTATAAAAGTATTTCAGATTTAACAATACTACAATACACAGAAAAAATTACGACAAACTAATTGTCATATTTAACAATCAAACTGTAAATACAATTATTTGATTGTTAAAATTACACCAACACTTAAAATGCTGTGGAAAAATTTACAAATTTATTTAAGTACAACTAACTCAATAACAAAAATTTTGTAAATAATTTTAGTTAATAGTCAAACAAGTCTTTGTAGTTACTTGATACCTGTTGGCAATTTCTTCTGTGTATAACTGAAATTTTAAAAAATACTCCCATTAAAATTCTAATCTTTATCATTTGATATTTTTTATTTAAAATTGAATTTAAATACACAAAGTTTAAACAATAGCTTTTTCCCTTATCCAATAATTTGTTTTCACTTACATACAAACATATAAGCATTTTTATTGATATCCTTGAAAAACGATATCAAAAAATAACATGATTTCATCTTTCGAATACACTTGTTTTTGCAACAAATGAAGCTTGCAAAAAGAGACCATCTTGCCCGCTGTCATATTCCTTTTGACCACTAGAAGAGTGTTTTCTTTTACTTTTTTTTATTTTTTGTTGCTTCCTATAACATCTCTATTATTTATGTTGCACTTAAGTAACTTTCATTTTAGACATTTGCTTAGTTAAAAAGGGTCAATAAAAAATATTTATTTTAATTTTTTTTTTCTTTATACTATTTTAAAATATTTTGAACTTTGTCTGATGTTTAACACCAGTTATGACATTTTGATTTAAGAAAAATGTTCAATTAATTTTTTTCTCTCATCAGTCATTTAATCTGAAAGGAATATATTACAGGAGCTTAAAACAAAATATAACGCATCAAGTAAGAAAGTTGCAGTCCATCAAATTAGATAATTTTATATCCTACACTGCAATTTTGTTTTAGATTAAGTACCACCATAAAGTGTTCGCCAATTAAGATGACTTGCATTAATGGGGTTAATTAATTTTACAGAGATTCTTTCAATAAAAGTCCAATCTTTGCAAAATTTTTTTTACGATACATATTTATTTATTTACGGTCATTTATTTATTTATTTTTTAAAGTGCCGCAAGTCCATAGGGCCTAATTGGCAAAACTGCAGAACTAGTCTTAAAGTTAAATGTACAAAAAAATTATTAAAAAAAAAATATACATCGGATTAAATCTAACTTAGAGATTCTGATATAATAAAATATGAAATAAAAAAAATTTGAAGAAAAATTGTAAAGATATAGTAATATTCGAGTCAGTTATAGTCCAAGGTGCTTATTCCGGGAGAACATTTGTATGACAGCTATATCAAAAGTTTTGCTTATTTATTAGATTATGTTTCATCTTTTGGTATTGCAGGTATAAATATAGTTTGAAAAACAATGCTTTTTTAAATACCTTTTTTTTATTAACCAAACGCTGTTATGAGCACTGCTTTAACTTACGGAATTGAAAACACCTTCAATTTGTAAAAGTAGCAAAGACTTTCTACTAATCATATGATTTAATTGAAATTCAATGTTGTTTTGGTTTTAAGTACTTAGCTTCATGTTTTTACGCTTATTATATTAATACCTTTTAATACACCCAGAGGGAAATCTTTGGCATTTTGTCGTTCAACTGGGTCTGTGACTAGTACAAAACATGAATAGTACAAAAAGGAGCATCATGTATTTGGTTAAAAGTGAAGATTTGTAACAGGACTTCAAATATTTTACGTTCTTTTGAGTTTGCTCAAATTCAAGAAACTAATTAAATTTTTTATTAAACAATAAAATAAATCAAAAGTCTTAAAAACATAAAATACAGAAACTACTTGATTTTTTATTTACATCCTTTTCCTTAGGTTGGATAACCAAGACGGTCCGGTTTTCGATGATTACGATGTGGTCTTGATTCAACAGGCATTCGGAAATCAGATGTAGTAAATCCATTTGCAAGCGGTTTTGAAGCGTGGCCTAATTCCGTGTCGTAGCATTCAATTCCAGAACAAGCATGTGCAGCTTGTTTACGGATCTGATCTTCATGAATTTTGCAGGTTCTATTATTTAGTTTAGCTTGATACATGTGAAGACTTAAAACCTTTTCTATAACTGATGGTATCCATTTTGAATCTGATTTTTTTAACCGTATCCAAACTGGTTCGTTTACTCGAAATTTACTTTTTTTATATTTTTCTAATGTATTTCTTGGGTGAAGCAAAGAAAGATCATTTCGAATACACCTTGAAAACATTACTTCAGCTGGTATTTTTAATGTTGCTGAATGTATAGACCAATTATAGTTTTTTAAAAATATTGTTAGTGCTTCCTTTGGAGTTCTCCCCTCCTCTTTAAGCTTTTTGAAAGCATCTTTAAATGAACGAACTAGTCGTTCGGCAGCACCGTTGCTTGAAGGATGATACGGTGCGGTGGTTATATGTTGAATTTTGTTTTTATTAAAGAAATATTGAATATCTTTACTATTAAAAGGAGGCCCATTATCTGATACAATATATTCACAGTATCCATAGTTAGTGAATACTTCTTCTAAAACCGTAATAACAGCTGTAGCAGTCGTATTATTATTCATATCTTTAATCACAGCAAACTTAGATTTTGCATCCACAATCAATAACCATTTCTTTCCGACCAAAGGTCCTGCAAAGTCAATATGTAATCTTGACCAAACTGTAGCAGGTTCTGGCCACGTTGACTCCACTTTCTTTGGTGATATGGCATATTTTGCGCAAATTTGACAACTCTTCCCAATATTTTCTATATCTTTATTAAGTTTTGGCCACCAACAAAAATTTCTACTTTGTTGCTTCATTTTAACTACGCCAACATGAGAGGAATGTAGTACATTGAGTACGTGAGCCTGAAAAAGTTTAGGTACGACTACCCTTTTCCCAATCAATAGCACATCATTATCCGTAGAAATATTGTTACGAATCTGGTAATATGGTTGAAGCTGAGGATCATTTTTCCCCTTGAAATTATTTGGCCAACCACACTTGGTGTAGTACAAAACTTTCTTAAGAATACTGCATGATTTTGTTTCTTTACTAATGTCAGAATAATCTAGTTTCATATTTTTATAGGAGTTACATTGTATTTGATGAATAGATGTATCAAAACTAATTTTATCCGAAACAGAGTTATCTGGACCAGCTGGTAGCCTTGAAAGAGCATCGGCGACATAATTTTTGTTTCCTGGTTTATATCGTATGGTGTAGTCGTAATTCATTAATATAAGAGCCCATCGTTGTAAGCGTAATGCCGTATGTTGTGGTAAACCTTTTTTCGGCGAAAAAATAGACAAGAGTGGTTGATGGTCAGTGACTATCTCAAACGTACGTCCCGATAAGTATTGATTAAATTTTTTAACAGCATAAACAATAGCGAGACCTTCTTTCTCGATTGTCGAATAGTTTTTCTCAGCAGAAGATAAAGTCTTTGAAGCAAATGCAATAGGAAGTTCATCGCCATTGGGAAAACAATGTGAAATGACTGCGCCTATACCATAGGCAGAACCGTCAGTGTTAAGTACTACGGGCAAATTTTGATCATAATGTACTAGCAAAGGTTCTCTCATTAGCTGTAATTTAAGGTTATCAAATGCTATTTGACACTCTTTACTCCAATAAAATTGTTTATGTTTTTTACGAAGTTCATTTAATGGAGCACACAGAGAAGAGAAGTTTGGAATAAATTTAGAGTAATAATTAACTTTCCCGATAAGCGATTCAACCTCCTTTACTGAACATGGTATTGCAATATTGGAAATAGCAGCTACCCGATCAGGGTTAGCTCTCTTACCATCTTTCGATATTAGGTATCCTAAGTAGTTAACTTGATTTTTAAAAAATTCACATTTTAATAACTTACACTTAAAACCAAATTCTTCAACGCGTTTTAGAATCGCCAAAAGATTTTTCATATGTTCCTCACGGGTATGTCCCGTGACAATAATATCATCTAGATATGCAGCAGAATGTGGAACACCAGCAATTATTTGATCTGCAATTTTTTGGAAAATTGCTGGCGCATTGGATATACCAAACGGCATTCGTTTATACCGAAATAAACCAAAAGGAGTTGTGATAGTAGTAAAAGACTTGCTTTTTTCATCTAACTCCACCTGTAAATATGCATCTGAAAAATCAAGTTTTGTGAATTCTTCTCCTCCATTAAGTCTTGAAAAGAGTTCATCAATATTAGGAATTGGATACTGATCAACCTGCATACATGGATTTATTGTTACTCTAAAATCTCCACACAACCTTAAAGTACCATCAGGTTTGGGAATGATAACTATTGGGGAAGCCCATTCTGTGATTGTCACAGGTTCAATAATATCTGCTTTTTGTAAACGCGACAACTTAGCCTTAACTGCACTCAGTTTGGCAAAAGGAACAGGTCGCGGTTTGAAAATTGTGGGGTTAGCTGAATCGCTTAATGTAATGTGAGCTTTAATTTTAGTACAATGACCTAACCCGGGTTCAAAAACATATTTAAACTTTTCTCGTAGCAACTTTGGATTATGGTCTGAAATGGTACACTTTAATGCAGACGAATAATTTCCATGTACAAGTGAATTAAGGTTAAGGTTTAGTTTACGAATATTTCCAATTCCCAGAATGGATTCACAATCTTGTTCTACCACAACAAAAATTGCCTCTATAGATTTCGATTTGTATTGTAGCTTAGCTTTTATAAAACCTTTGGCTGGAACGTAATTGTTGTCTCCAAAACCTTTTATTCTTTTAAGGGGTTCATAAATTGTTGGCGAACCAATTAATCGCCAAATATTAGTTCCTATAATGGAACGACTAGCAGCAGTATCTACCTCAAAACTTACTTTTTTCCCATTCAAAATTACATTTAGTGATACGAATCTGCATTCTTCATCATCGTTAGACGTTTTATGACAATAAATCTTATGAGTTTCAATATCTACTGAATCTTCATCAGTAAAAACGTCATCCACAGTAGAAGTATGTACTTTGGAGTGGCATACTTTAGAAATATGTCCCTTTTTCTTACAAAAAAAACATTCTGCATCTCGGAACTTACAATTTTCTCTTTTGTGGTTAGTTTTTCCACAAGATGCACATGGCCCCCAATTGTATTTTTTATTTTCAATCTTTGCATTGTCCCTTTTGTTGTTTTTGGTTAATTGTTGAACTTTGTGAATAGCCTGATCTGAATGAATTGAAAACTGATCAAGCTTTTCACATTCGCGTTGTACCATTTCTCCTTCCTTAGCAATATCAATTACGTCCATGAGGGAAGGATCTTTTTTTTTTAAGTAACGAAACGCGAACATTTGTGTTATTAGTTCCCATTAACACAGCATCGCGCAGAGCTCTATCTAACGGTTTGTTATGTAGTTGAGATTCGGTGAACCCACAATCTTTAGCTTTGTTTCTTAATTCAGCCATCCAGTCAGAGAAACTTTGATTAATCTTTTGTTTGCAGTTATAAAATTCAAAAGTTGCACTCATAAAGTTTGGAGATTCTTCGAAATGTTTATTAAGTACTTCTATTATATCATCCAGCTTCAGCGAATTATCACAAATTTCCTTAGGAGCAACAAGAGTTTGAGTTAGTGAAAATGTAGAATAGCCAATATTAGACAGTAAAACCGCCTTCTTTTGCTCATCAGACGTAATTTTTTGTGTAATGTAGAAGAATTTTAATTGGTTGAAATATGTTGACCATTTTTCACACGAATAATCAAACGGACGAAATGCTGGTAATGACATAATATCGCACTGAAAATATTTTGAGAGAAAGTTCGATTTACGGCTGCGCCAATGAAGATTTGTAACAGGACTTCAAATATTTTACGTTCTTTTGAGTTTGCTCAAATTCAAGAAACTAATTCAATTTTTTATTAAACAATAAAATAAATCAAAAGTCTTAAAAACATAAAATACAGAAACTACTTGATTTTTTATTTACAAAAAGGTGCTAAAAAAATTAAGGAAAAAAAAACTGGTTCCTACATATATACATACATATAAAGTAGCTTAAACAGGACCTTAAGCAATTAATGCAAAAGGAGTTCATATAGTATTCGCCAGGAAGCTGCTATGAGGGGCTTATTTTAACCCAATTACCTTTTTCAATGACAACGCAACGACAAAGTAACAGTTTCTTTTATATAAAGTGTAGGAACTACAACCAGTTCCATCCCTAAGGAATATGTCAGATCAATAGCTTAAGACCAGTTCTCTTCCGCGTTAGGTATATAATTCTCACAACAGAGATCAAGTGAACACCTAGCAAAATGTAATAAAAAAAAACAAATTTCCAAAGGGAAAAACACACGCTAGATTAAACAATTTAATTCTGAAATTTATTCAAAATCGTATATAAAATTTTGAAGTACAATCCGTACTTTGGTTTTCTTAAGTCAAGTCTATTCGGGATTAATTCAAAAAATTAAGCAGAAAAAACATTTTGTTTTTGAATATTTTTTAACATTTTTAAAAAAGTGTCTCGGTGGCCTAAAAGCTAGCCCACTGGTATTATAGTTCGAAGCGTCCCAAGTTTAAATTCCGGCTACGGCAAGTTCAGAAAAACAAATTTTAAATAAATAGAAAAAATTATAAAATATAGAAAAGTTTAAATCAATAATTATGAAAAGTATTACACACCCATGGCCAAATAAATAAATATAAATAAAAAATTATTTAAAGGCTATTTTGTTAACCGAATAACAGCATGATAAATAAAGTATAAATAAATATTAAATAAATTAATTTAATTTCATCCCATGGATGGAAAAAAATAAATAAAATTAAATAATTGAAACAATTAGGGATAGATGCAAATACAATGAGAATAATAGAACATAAGGTTGTATGTGGAGTTAGTTCGGTCTAAGCAATATTAAATATGAAAATCATTCCAGTATTCAAATTCTTGTTAAAATTTGTTTAAAAAAAGCATTTAAATTTAACCTTCAGTTACTTCGACTAGAAAGAGTGCTGACGAGAAATTGTAGCTGACTTCGAAAAAGCATTACACTCGGCTAGTATCGGAACTACTTAATTTGTATTAAAAATTAATGTTCTTAGCTTTCACAATTTTAATATTGAACTGAAAGCTGAATAAATAGAAATTATTATAAGTTATAAATATATATACATATGTTCAAATAAATAACTATTAAATATATTATATTTTTTTTAACTAATTGTTTTTAATACAAATATTTTCTTTTTTATTCTGTAAGTTAGGATGACGTTTACTTATCATATCTTTTTTATTGTGTTATTTTTTAGCTTTAAAATATTAAAATTTTACTGTTTGTGAACCAAGTTGCATGGACTTCAGATATCCATTTTGTTCGGTTATTTGACAGGGATACCGTTACGATCTGATAACGTTTTACTGATTAAAGACAAGTTAAGCAAAAAGTTTAGAAAACCCTTGTCTTGTCCTTAAACAAGACAACAAGAAACAAACTAAACTAACCTAAAGTGGCAAAAAAAAATATTGCTTGAATATCAAAACAAATACATAAAAAATGTATAAAGGAAAAAACTCGTCAAAAAGTGAAAAATGTAGAAGAAAAAACAAAAAGAAAAGGTACCTTGTCAGATGAAAATGCTACATACTTTTAAAAACACAAGCATTTACTTGTAACAACACAGGTTTACAGTGGATTTAGCAAACAACTTGGAAACAAAAGCAAAACAAATTGATTTTGTTCCAAAAATTTTAAAACAGTTTGGAAAAATATTTTATTTTCAATATGCATTAGAAAAAATCTTTCCCGTTGTTACGAAATCTAATAAAAAATAAATTTTTCAATACACTTGATTTGAAACACTGTTCTTTATAAACGCTTCATAACAAATATAAAAATTCATAAGTTTGCTTAAAGCAATATTTGTGTTGATGACAATATTGTTGATGTTCTTTTCATCTTCAACATTTTGTCTTATTTATACATTTTTGCTGAACATTTTCCTTATAAAAGATCTAAGCACCAAACAACCAGAATATATATTTTTTTTATTGTGTGTAAGAATTATAACAACTACTTTAAGAAAATTGCACATAAAATATACTCATGATTTATTCATGCCGTATAACTTTAAAATCCCATCAGGAAAAAAAACCTTAATATTCCCTTAAAAAAAAAGTTTTGAAAGTACAAATAACAAAGTATTCAAAAATGTTAAAAAAATACATGAGAGTAAATTATCTGCTGGTGCTTACTTTACCATATCATAGCTACTTACTTATGATGTTCCATTATAATATTTAAAAATAAAAACATATTTCATATTTTATAGGATTTTTTCTTCTTCTTCTGCATATCTATTATATTTGCCATTTTACAATTCAAAAGTAAAAGAACACCTACAAAATATTACTCATTTAACAAACAACTAACCATTTTGTTTTGCACTTACACCTTTTTATGCTTTTGATCTACTTAAGCTTTGCATGTGTATATGTGTACTTCTTTATGAATTTTTAAGCATACGTTCATACATATTTACACTATTTTTATATTTATATGGTTTTGCACTCTACAATTTTTTGGGTGGCATTGTAATTTCTTTGTGGTATTCTGCTTGAGGAAAAAAATTATGCCTTACAAGTTGTAAGATATGTGTCTATATATTAAGATTAAGTTGCCGAGAAACAATAATCTTTTTAATTTGGCATAAACATACTTCTTAACTGGCTGTCTGAAAAATTAGCCAAAGTAAATATAAAAATTGCCTCAAAATTTTATATTCAACACGAAAATTTGAGGCTATTTCTCCTAGTTTTTTTGGGTTGTTTTCTATTTCAAGAAATTATGTGATTTTTGGTTTTTAAATTTACCCCAAAGTTTTGAATTTTGGGACATTCTTTCATATTCAAACTTTTTATTTTTGTGGAAAATGTTAAAATTCAAAACTATATTAAGAAAACACTACACGAAAAGTGGTCCTAATATGAAAAATGAAATATACTCCATTTTAGAAATTAAAAACGGCAAAAAAAGTATAGAAAAAAGGTCCCAAAAGAATTAAAAAAATTTAAAGAGAAAAGAAAAATGGCCCTTAATATGAAAATGAACAAGTGCCCCAAAAAAATTAATAAACGCAGATCAAATTAAAAATTTACCCACAATTTCATTGGAAGTTTTAACATACATAAATGACACAAGGCTTAGTAAACATAGCTTTTTATAAAAAGGTGTCATACAATTTTTTATTTACACTGAAATGATTTAATTATGCTAAAGCTTCGTTTTAAATAGGTTTTAGGTAGCCGGCTTTCGTTCTGGCGCAAGGAATTTCATTTCTAGTGGACTCAAACCAACGGTATCACTGTAGCCTTCCAGAAGTACTTTTATTTAGCGAAGCCAGTGTATAATGCTACCGAAATTTGAAGTTTATTTTAATTTTGGTGCACTGGCTTTACTAAATGGGTGATTCCACTGTGGCGGGTGTGACGGACTTTATTTACTTTTTTCCTTAAAATTTAAAAAATTCAAAATTTTGATTAAAAAATGATATAATTTCCAAGGACGTAAAGTTTTTAGGCGTGTAATAGTAAGAAAACACAGAAAAAAACGCGATTTCTACTCACAGCTATCACCTAAATTCTTGACAAATTTGAAGTTTTGAGAACTTTGGTTTCAAGATGGTGTTGTGTGAAATATTTCTGAGAACTGGACTAATTTTTAAATTTTTTGATGCTTGTTTATAGTGGTTTTCATTATATTTGTAAATTTATTTCTGCAAAAAACTATTTTTCTTAAAGAAAATCTTTTGGAAATTGTGACTGGTGTGGCGTTTTCGTCAAAATGCTAATATATAATAGCCGATTTATTTAGGTTATGATTACTTTAAACTTAAGAAGAAGAAGAAAAAGAAATAAATCTTTTTTTTCTTATTTTGAGACGTTTTACGTTGAGTTGATCAAATAAGAGTACTTCTGTCTTTTAACATAGGCAAGGGCAACATCAGAGTCTGTGGTTTAAGTCCACCAAAACTTAAGTTCATTGCCCCAGGCAGAATGTGGGCTGTCTTTAAGACCATTTTTACGAAAACTCTTAGCACAAAGTTCATTTCTCATACGAAAAAGGGCCCGAAATTTTTGTGTTGTTATTTTAAATGTAAAAATTTGGGGCCCTTTTCTATTTTCACGATGGGGCCATTTTGGCTTTCCGTTTAAAATCACTAATTTTGTTTTATTTAATTTTCCCTCTTTTTTAAGCAATTTTCTAGTTTTCAAATGTAAGTGATTTTTTCACTTTTAAAACTTGGGCCATTTCTTTTTTAGTGTTTTGTGTTCATTTTTCATTTGGACATTTTTTAAAGCTCCCAACAAACTAACTCTGATTTATTTGCTGGTACATGATAACTAGTAAGAAGTGCAAGAGGATTCTGGCAATTGCACAGAAATGTTTCTATCAAAGTTTGTCTAAAAACCACTATAATATACACAGAAAAATATCACATTTACTACAATTTTTAGGGGTTGCACTTAAAAATATTTAGTCCCAACGCGCGAGCGCTAAGGTATTTCTTTGAGCCGTTCAGCTGTTGAAAACACAAAAAAATATTTTGCTAAACGAAGCGTACTTAATAACAAGCTATCTCAAAGACTAACTAAATATTTTGTTTACTTTTTATATAGTTGTTATATTATTTTGGGCTCAAGCTTTATTTAAATAAACTGAATGTAATATGTAGTAATTTTCTGCAAAGGAAACATACTTTTTAGCGTTACCCATAAGTAAGCGACTCGCTTAAGATTTCTAAACGAGTTGAAGTAAACTTTAGTTCTTGGAAAATCGTAAACTTCGGTTTTACTCACAAGCAAAAAGAAATCCCGTTTCCGTTTAAAAAGATGCTGCTTAAAGCAAATTACTGCTTCAACATTTTCAAACAAACTTTACTAAAATAATTTTAAAATTTAAAACAAATATAGTACAATACCTGATAGGTTGGCATATATTTAAATATAGGGGAGAGATTTGGAGAGGCCAATTGGAATTTGGATATTATGTTAAAGGTAGGGCATTATCTTTGTAATAACCTTGTCTAGCAAAATGAATCAACATTTGAAAAAGGTACACTTTGAGTCTCTAAAGTCGTTTTATTCATCAAAATTTATAAATGTATAAAAATGGAAGCCAAAACATAAAATAAGAGAGAAATAGTATAATAGTATGATTTTTTTCTGCATATTTTAATGTTAAATCTTTCATAAAATAGTACTATTTTGTTTGTAATACTTGTTGTTTTCTTTTATATAAATATATTAATACATACATAATATTAGCTATTGTTTTCTCCATAAAATCTTCTTTTCTGCAAACGATATTGTTCACAGAAAAAATTTTAGTCTTTACCTTGAAAGGACTGAAAGTTTGATGCAAACATGTTATCAGTGGTTTAATTCGAAGGGCCCTGATGGAGGGCATTTCTCATATTTTAAATAAGTTTTTTAATTATATTTCTAATCAGAAAAAACTAATAGAAATCCTTATTTTTAAGGGCAATTATAAGCCCCGCTTAAAACAAGCACACAAGACTAATCTTTAAATTTCAACCTGTGTGCAAGTACTTTGTTAACAACAAAGTCGGCAAAACAGGGCCTTTTATAAGGCACTTTCCTGCATTTTATTATCGCTTGGTAGATTTAAAGTTTAGTAAGTAACTGAGTAAATAAATGAGTAGTTGTTAGTTGATGGTTGTGTTTAAGTGTCTAAAAATAAAATGAATATTTATTACTGGAATTACTTACTTGTTTTATAATAACATGAGTCTTTTGTTTTTTGTTTGTAAAAGCCTTATTTATATAATAGGATATAAAAAATTTATATGGTGCTATAATATTAAGATATTTATAAAAAAAATTTTTTTTTACTTTTTTCATATTTTTAATAAGATTTTTTATATTAGTTCAAATAAGAAAGTTTCTTGTACATACAATTTAAAAACTTATAAAATAATATAAAAATATTTAAACGCAAAAAATTGCATATTTTAGCAAGGACCCCTGAACAGAGCACAAGCTCGAAGCGAAAAATCAGAACTACGTACAATGTACTACTATTTGACTGATGATCTCGCTAAATCTTCAACCACAGATCTATACACTAATATCATTAAAAACAGCAGAAGGTACTTAACTGAGCTAACAAACTTAGAGAATGTCCCAATTCGCACGATGCAAGTATTTAAGCTGAACTGATTAGGTTGAGGACAACGGGGTGAGGAGAAATAAAATCGGTACAGGCTTGCGTGTACTTGCAATTCAGCTGCTTAAAATTGATGGGCAAAAGAAAATGTAAAAAAACACAGTAGTGTGTGTGTATATTCATAAAAAAATCAAAACAAATTAAGCAATAAGTCTTGAACCGTGCGAACGCCAATGAAAGTTCAAAGAAGAAAAAGAAAATAAGCAGGCTTATTTTCTTGCATCGTGCGAAAGCGGACAATGCAACTAAATTGAATACAACCATCAGAGACGACGCATCCACTGACTACCCTGAAATATCCGAAATTACGACGTCTGAAAAACAGCAAGGCCTCTAAGCAAGACAACTTGTTCTAAGCACTTCTGTAAAGATCAGCTTAATTTAGCGCTAAAATGAACTGCCACGTTTTAAAACAATTTCTGAAGTATTATTCGTTAAGCAAAAAATAAAAAAAAAAGATTATAATTAACAGTCCCAAAAAAGTTTTTAATCAAAATGAATGGCAACACTTTTATCTTTACTCACCCCCCCCCCCCCCCCCCCCCCCCCCTAATTTAATTTTAAATTGTAAATGCCTATTTAAATTTTTTTTTTGTACTTTGATTGGACCCACTTACTTTTATCAGATGAGTACGTTTACATAAACAATTTAAAATAATTCTACTTACACTTTCTCTTCTAGAAGATATGGCTGCTACTGGTGTTGACAACGATCTTGATGAAGGGACACTACGGCTTTGACTTGCTTTATATGCTGGTGCCTGTATGTGATTATGATGGTGGGGACATTTGATACTGTTAGAAGGCATTTGACTTATAGAACTTGGTGGTGTTATACCCGTCATTAAATTGGGCATGTTAAAAGGAACAAAATACATTTGGTTATTGGTCGGCATTAACGCAGATTGACTGGTTTGTGATACGTTGGGCATAAATGTTGGAACTGCCGTGGGTAGTGAAGGTGGTGGTATTGGAAAAGTCATAACAGGTTGGGCATTTATATTTTGATTTACATAATTAGCCGAGTTACAATGGCAATGACCGGAGAGCTGGGGTGTATGGTTAAGACATTGATGTGAGCAATTTAATTGATTAGTTATTTGTTGCTGGTAAATTTGTAATTGCTGTTCTTGATCCATTTTCAGCTTGCATTGCAGGCAAGGTTTCGCAGAGCCTGGCATGGCGTTTGTGCTATTTAATATGTAAGGAGCAGCATTAGCACGTACCTGGCTGGAGGCTGTTGATGCTTTCGGAGCTTTTGGCCCGTTCCAACATTGACATGAATAGGACAACATATCCAAATAGCTAAAGCCCAGGCGGTATGTTTCGTTTTGATTTGTTGTCGTAGTAGTTTTTAAGCTGCTTCTGGGTTTTTTTCTTCAAGTTATTCTGAAAAAATAAAAAAACATAATTATTAGTTATTTTACTGCGTAGCTTCGGTGAACGTATTTACTTTTTTATATATTTTTGTTGCTACAAAATTACTTCGTTAAATTTTCCAAGAATGGTAGAGTAATTTTTCAACTGGCTGCATTTTTATTTTTAGTTTACCTCTTTAGTGCCCAATTAGTTCCCTACTAAAAATGCATCTTTTTGAGGATATGTTGCTCTTTGCTTATTGGTTTTTTATTTTCTATCTCCAAAATCTCATGTAAAGATCTAAAGAAATATTTTGGCTATTTTTTTGGTATTGCATACTTTTTTCGAAAACTGAACCCTGCTTCCAAAGCATTCGTATGTGTAAACAAACATCAACAGTAACATAAGATAAACAAAAAAAAATCGAGAAGAAAAGTAAACAATTCAACGAAGTTAAATTAAAATGTGTACTGATAACAGAACAGAAGAAATGATCAGCCTTGTATAGCAACAAATTAAACTGAGACAGTTACCAAACACACCCAATAAATTGAAAATGAATTGATGAGTTAGTATGATAAGGTAAGTAAAGACAACAATTGTGCTGCACTTAGAAATTTCTCATATAGAATAGATAAAATTTTTTACTCTTAGAGTACTTTTAAATGATTTGCTGATTATTTTACCTTAGTTTTTGTTGTAATTTTTATTTAACCACATCTGCCTTAAAATTTTTAATTAATTGTTCTTGAGTAAAAAATTATCAAAAATTAACTTTTGTGGTAAATTAAAACAAAAAAAAAACGTGTATACACAATACGTGCCCTGGGGTTCAATTATAAACTAATTGCATGTAAGAAAACTACTTAAGCTAAAACAAGTAAGAGCGCTATATTCGGCTGTGCCGAATCTTATATACCCTTCACATTGGTCTTTTAATATACCTAGGGAGTTTTAAAGTCCATAGAAAACTTTAGAAAATTTTAACTTTCGAATGGATAATAGAAATAGATGAGGAACGTTTGAGGTCGACAGTTACAAAAGTTTTCGATATTATTTATATTAAAAGGTTAATAAAAGTCGTTAAATTTTATGGGATCTTCTACTTCTCCTGCTCATCTCCAACTTTTTTTCCAAGATGTATGAATTATTTGATTACTACTTTTTGTAGAATATCGATAGCTGCTATAGTTTCCCAGATGCAGCTGCCCCTGCCCAAAAAACTTTTTTCGAATATAGGTGTTATAATCCTGTTACTTTTTGCAGAACATTTGAGTCAATTTCTATTATAGTTACCGAGATTTAGCTGTCGATAGCTGTTATAGTTTCTGAGATATAGCGTATCAAAAATTTTCATAAAAGTTGTTAATTTTTATGAAATTTTTTTTTTCGGAGTGTAGGTCTCGTTATCCTGTTAATTTTTGCAGAACATTTGAAGTCAATTTTTGTTATAGTTTCCGAGTTTAAGCGTATCGAAAATTTCATAAAAATTAATAATTTGTATGGAAGCTACCCCTTCTTCTGCCCGCACCAAAGAAATTTTTTCTTTGAAGTGTAAGTCTTATTGTCCAATTACTTTCTGTAGAACGTTTGAAGTCGATAGCTGTTATAGTTTCCGAGATATAGCTCATAAAATATTTCACCAAATTAGTGCAATTGTAGGAAAACTACCACTTCCTCTGATCCTATAGAAAAAAATTTTTTTCATTATTTAAGGCCCTACTTTAAGGGTATCTGTGCCAATTTTTGCGGCAAGAGTGACTTTATTTACTGAGATATATAGGGATATATGCACGGATGTTGTCCCAAAAAAAAAAAATGTTATTTTGGTTTTTCGCTTATATCTCGGTCAATAGAAACCCGATTTTGCTGACTTTAAATAGCGTTTGTCTCCTAGATATTTCTTATAGTATGACACCAATAACTGGTCCGTATCTTTTCATTTGACTCCGAAAATTAGATTTCAACAGACGGACAGACGGACAGATGGATAGACGGACAGACCCTTATCACTATGTGAAAGGTATAAAAAGTAGTCTCATCGGAGGTTAAGAAACGATTAAGAGTCAATTTTTATTTAATATATTTTTATATTAATGTGTATAAAGAAGAGTTGCCCTTTTGGCCTGGCAAAAGTTATATATTTTAGTGTCAGTCTCAAGATCGATAGCGTGTAAAGAATACTTTAGCATACTTTTTAGTCATAACTTAGGTTTAATCCAAAAAAGTTATTTTTTTGTGATTACATTATCTCTTAAAAATATTTTCGGTAAATAATTAAACTCAAACTGTTGGTTTATCCGCAAAACACTTAAAACTAAAAAAAATCGATTAGAAACTTTCTGATTATGAAACTGTTTAAAATCGACCTGGTAAACTGCAGCAGGAGAAGGACAAAAAACAAGAGAATTCTTCGAAAGCAGCTAAAAATTACCAATGGAAAATCAGCTCAAATGGTTGAAAGCTCCGACTAATTTTTTTAAACAGCCACGGTTTATATTGGAGTAAAAAAATGCAAGAAATAAAAAACTCAAATCCACCAGCAAAAAACGTGCACAAAAACTTAAGCCTAAGTGGTGATGAGGGGGTTGACCATAAGATTCTATTTGAGAGCAATTCATGACTAAAAACCAACAATTATCTACAAATAGTACGAAATTTTTATTGGAACAACTTTACCATGAATGGTTTCAAACAGAAATTAACATACAACAGAAAAACCTCATTTTTTGGGACAAACATGTTGATCAATTAACGTCAAGAAAAAATGCAGAGTTTTAAATGATCACAGACACAAACTTTGTTAACAGTTTTTAGAAACAAGAAATCGAATACGATTTTAAAACAAACTTAACTAACAAAAAATCAAGGGATCTGCGCGCATTATTAGCAAAAATCTTATTTTTTTGAGTGTCTAATTATGATCAAGCATTCGAAAATATACCGCAATTAATAATTATACACTCAAACAAATCTACGCAACATTAGACAAACTCGTTCGTAAATTGTATGAAATCTTTCTTTAAATAATACCAAGAAACTCCTGCGTTGAATTCGTATATTCTCTTTTATATTTGACAACATAAATTTAATAGTTTACGAAGTAATTTTATAAATAAAAAAAGTATAAAATTGCAGTTTGAACGAAACTTTCATATTTATTTACCCTTCACATAGTGATAAGGGTATATATCAGTTTGTCATTCCGTTTGTAATTTCTTTATTATTCATTTGCGACCCCATAAAATATATATATTCTGAATCCTTATAGATAGGGAAGCCGATTAAGCGATGTCCGTCTGTCCGTCTGTCCATCTGTCCGTCTGTCCGTCTGTTGAAATCAAGTTTCCGGAGTCAAATAAAAAGATACAGACCAGTTAATGGGTCAAACTATTAGAAATATCCTGGAGACAATCGTTATTTAAAATCAGCAAAATCGGTTCACTTTTGACTGAGATATAAGCGAAAACCCAAAGTAAACCTTTTTTTTTATGACAAAATCCATGCATATATCCCTATATATCTCAGTAAGTATAGGCACTCTTGCCACAAAACTTAGCACGGATACTCCTAAAGAAGAGACCTAAATAATGGAAAAAGTTTTTTCAGATAGGATCAGGGGAACCCCAGGTATCACAAAAGGACCGAGGAAACGGACCCAAGTGGGCTGCGCAACTGTTACTTCAACACTTTCGCAGCCGCCTGTTCTACCTAACCTAACCTAGGATCAGGAGAAGGGGTATTTTTCCTACAATTGCATAAATTTGGTGAAATATTTTATGCGCTATATCTCGGAAACTATAACAGCTATCGACTTAAAATGTTCTTCAAAAAGTAGCTGTTGACTAAGACCTACACTTTAAAAAAAAATTTTTTGGGTGGGGGCAGAACAAAGGGTAGCTCCCATACAAATGTACAATTTTTATGAAATTTTCGATATTCTAAATTTAGGAAACTATAACAGAAATTGACTTTAAATGTTCTGCAAAAAGTAACAGGATAATAAGACCTACATTCAAAAAAAAGTTTTTGTGGCAGGGGCAAGGAAAGGGGTAGCTCTAATACAAGCCAACAATTTTTATGAAATTTAAGATGCGCCACATCTGAGAAAGTATAACAACTATCACCTTCGAATATTCCACAAAAAGTAATAATCAAATAATAAGGAGCAGGGGGACTAGAACATCCCATAAAAATTAACAACTTTTTTTAACCTTTTAATATAAATAATGTCAAAAGCTTTTATTACTGTCGACCAACACATTCCACGCGGTATTTTATTTTTACATATCCCCACAGAAGTCTGGAGCACTAAATCAAGTGTCCGTGAAGGCCAAACAACAATACCATTTCTTGAAATAACTTGTTGTGGAAAGAAATTTTGCAGTAATTCCATTATAGTCCTGGCTGTATGCGATGTGGCACCGTCTTGTTAATACCACATATTAGCCAAGCCCAAAGCATGCAGTTGTGGCATTAAAAAGTTTCAATTCATATCACGATATTGCTCCCCTATTGACAGTCGCCGTTTATAGTTTCAAAAATGTAAGGTCCAATAATTCGCCTGATTAAATTGCACACCAGACTATCCCTTTTAAGGGATGATGAATAATTTGAGAGTTTTTCATTGACCAGAACCGACTATTCTGCTTATTCACATATCCATTCAAATGAAAATGTGTCTCGTCACTCATTATGATTTTTTCATGAAAATCGATGATTTATTCTGATAAAATTTTGGTTTACCGAATATTTTTCCATAATAAATTTGCCATGTCTCTACCTCACGACTGCCACATATGAACTGTCATGACTAATGTTTTCTAAAATGGCAGCAAAACAAGGAAGTATATCCTGCCAACGGACACCTTGTATTTACAAATTGACTACAAGACTTTTGATCTTAAAAAAAAATATTTGATTTCGTTGATCTGTGTAATTAATAAGTTAAAGTAATAAACAATATTAAAATTATTATGTTTAAATGGGTGTCCTCATCAATAAAATTTTTTTCCCTTCATCCTCTTAACGGTAAGCAGTTTAGAAGCCCTACTTGCAGTGACCAAACACAGTACACAAATTTTAACTAAAACATTAGCTAAGGGCAGACCATCGTTAGAAATGACGCACATATGTATGTATGTACTCTGAACAAGACCTGAAGCAGATTAAAACTGCCTGACAATTTGTTCAAAAAAAAATCCACGGCCCATTTGTTAGTGAATGAGAAAGTCAGTGAAAAAGATTTTTTCACGGATTAATATGATGGTGTATACCGACATCATGTGGTTTAATCACAAAAATTAAACAAAAGTGCCATAAATTATGGTTGGTCGCTGATCTATACAAATGAGTTACAAGCCACAGCGGCTCCCGTTACCATCATAACCCATGACAATTATTAAATAAAACCTGATTTATGTACCAAAGTCATAAAAAATTTAAATTAAAATTAATTGTAATATTTTTACCCTTTTAACTCTTATATTTTATAGCTTATTTGCTATTTTATAAAAATTCGCTTTGTTTAAATATTAAAAGGACGAAACAAATTTAACATATTTTTTATACCTAAATTTAGTTGATATATTTTTATAAAATTTGTAATCTTATTATTAATGATTTTCCTTTTCGAAATTTAAAAAAAACATTAAAGGATATACTGTATCGCTTGATATTTAGCATATTTTCCCCATACGTAGTCGACTGGCCAGTGAATCGCACCACTTATTACGACGAAAATTCTTTCTCCGGTGGCACAGTTCGTATGCGGAATGTACTTCCTGGTGATGTCTTTCCTGTCACAGTAAATATCGAGAAATTTAAGTCAAATGTCAATAAACACTACTCCTTATATCCTCCTTCCCATAACCTATTTTCCTGATACCAACACAATGCAATGCATGTATAGGGGCCATCACCTGAGTGCTAGTTGTTAATAAAAAAAAATTAAAATTTAATAGTGTTCCAGACATATTTGTAAAAATTTACAACCTGAAATCTTGGTTCAAAAACGGCAAGGCATTTTTGGCCCCTTCACCAACATTGCTGTATCTATAGTGTGGGCCAGAGTTCAGCAACAAACACTTGTTTAAAGTGATTTTTCCTACATTTTTGAGTTTGCACATACAACCTTGGTAGTTGAGCAAGCGATCTGTAATATTTTTTAGTAAAATTAATACTGCGTAATACGAACACAACTATTTAAGTTTGCCTTTTCGTTTATATTAATTATATTTAAGGCCTTCATAATAGCTTAAAAGTTGCGTTGTCGATATCTTTTTTTCATGTGTATGTTTAATTATCAGTTCTTTTCTTTAACTACAAACAAAAATTATTAAACATTTTTTAAATTAATTTTTGTTGTTTTAAATGCATGTACAGGGTGTTCGCCGGCAAGGTATAATAATTTGTTTGGACGCAATTTTGGTAAACATTAGACTTGAAAGTTCATATTTGACAGTCGTGAAGTAGAGACGTGGAAAATTTATTATGGAAAAATATTTGGTAAGCCAACTTGTTTTAATCGTAAAAACATTTTATATAAATCAATCATCGAGGACTGTAACGCTGAGAAAATTACGTGAAATTTGTGGGAGAAACAACATGCCAACAAGACTACTTATCGTGTAGTGAATGATTTCAAAGAAAGAGGGACTGAAGCTAATAGGCCCAAGCAAGATCCACAGCGTGCAAGATCGGCTGAAAACACTGCATCAATCAATCAATCCATCAAATTCGTCGCCGTGCTCAGAAGCTTTGTCTTCAAAGAACAACTTTGGCCACAATTTTGCACAAGGAATTGCATTTGCTTCCAATTAAAATTCAGTTGACACAAGGGCTTCTTAAAGAAGAGCATTTACGCCGCCGCACAAATGCCAATAGGATATAACAGCTCGCCCATGACAACCCCGGTTTTCATGAAAAATTTATATTGAGTGACGAGGCATATTGTTATTTGAATGGATATGTGAATAAAAAGAATAGTCGTTTCTGGGCAATGCAAAACCCTTAGATTTTTCATCAGTCACCTTTTTATCCATTAGAAGAGGCAATCTGGTGTGCAGTTTGGTCAGGAAGAATCATTGAACCATACTTTTTGAAAACTGAAAACGCCGTAAAGGTAACTTCCCATGGGGAGATATATTGTGATATGATTGAAAATTTTTTAATACCACAACTACATGCTTTGGGCTTGGTTAATATGTAGTTTTAGCAAGACGGTGCCATATCGCATACATCCAGAATAACAATGGAATTACTGCAAGACCTCGTTCCACATAAAGTTATTTTAAGGAATTGTGATAATTATTGATTGGCCTTCACAATTGCCAGATTTGACTGCTCCGGACTTCTTTTTGTAAGGATATCAGAAAAGCAAGGTTAATGCAAACAAACCAGAAACGCTGGAGCAACTCAAACAAAATATTTGTGATAAAATTAATAAAAAAACCGCGGGAAATGTAATGAAAGTTGTGCTCAAAAGGGATCGCATATGTGAGGCGGACATTTATCTCATATTGTATTTCATACATAATTGCCGAAATAAAATAAAATATTTATCAATATAGGATCCATTCTCTTTTTTTTAATTAAAAATTATAAACAAACAAAGTAGTACACCTTGCCGCCGGACACCCTGTATTTGAACAGGTAAATGCTCGTATTTGGTGGGGCAGGACTTACTCTACTAAATCATCTGTAATATTAGATGTATGTTTTTAGCTGTATAAAAATTTCTCCGTATCCAAACAAAATTTCTCAACTAAAACTCCTGTTATTGTATTTATAATTTGCAGACGAGATTGTGATACAAAACTTTAAAAAAATCTCCTTTCAATCATATTATCCATAAGAAGCTTACGCATAAGAAATTTTATGGAAATACCAAATATTTTTAAAGTATTTCGATCAAAGCAAAACTATTTATGTGAGTTTTTCTTTTGCCTTAAGCTGAAAATACTTTTTAGATAAACATAGGAAACTCATAATCATAGGCACACACAAGCAAAATCACATGTACCTGCATATTTAAGTACTTGAACACAAAATATCAAAAAGCAGTCACAACCTTCATAATTGAAAATGCCAAACATGGGAAGAAACCGCTATTGCCCAAACCAAATTTTCAAGTGATATTCAGAAGGCTGCTTGATATAAGTTAAACCCATGCAACAGATGCTGAGTTTATTTTTAAGCCCTAAAGCACAAACAATACCCAAAGTTACTGCAGAACAAAGCAATTTTCTAAAATTTATACTGAACTTTACTTTTGTATGATGAGTACCCACTATAAAACGTATGTGTTTTCACAACTACGCACTGTAGGTAATTTGGTCAATTGTATGGGCAAAACTTTAAATTCCGGATATTAGAAAAATTAGCAAATAGAAGTGAATTTTTATTTAATAAAACAATATAGCACCGTTGAACCAAACATATCCTTATTTGGATGCAAAAAAGATGGAGACAATCCGAACGTTTTAAAAGGAAGTGCAGAGTCCTCGCCTAAAATATTGCGAGCCGATGAATGTCTTCTCTGGAGAAAAAATAAAAAATTACGAAAAAAAACAAAGCTCTTTGGAACTCTATCCTTTACAAAATGAAAAATAACAGTTTTTACTATCTTATGCTGATCACAAAGGGACCGAGGATCACAAAGGGACCGAGGAAACGGACCCAAGTGGGCTGCACAACTATTGCTTCAACATTTCCGCAGCCACCTGTTCAACCAAACCTATCTTATGCCGATTTTTCTGGCTCAAAAGCAATCAGTTTTTTTAGTTACTATTCGAATTATTAAGGTAAAATGTCCTTGACTCCTGATAGCTGCGATAAAACACAAGTACTTGATTTACTCCTGAGAAATCTTCAAACTCGTAAGTTTTTAAATTCAGGAGGTGCTGAGACTAACAACAAACTTTATAAATTAGACAGACTGCATCATGGCTACCAAAGCAGCAGTAATAAGAAAACTCTATGTGTTTCAGTTTGACTGTTTTCCTAAACGCAGTATGCTTTGCATCATGAAATTTCTACTTCTTTCATTTCACACAAATTACAGTTTTAACAATTTTCTGTGTATCCAAGGCATTAACATGGCCTTAAATATTCATTTGGGAGCGGAAGATATTATCAAAACCTTCAGCTTTGCTGTCAGAAAGAATTTGAAAAACGCATACTTCGTTTAGGAAAACAGCCTTTGATATAAAGTAAAGATTTTAACAAAGAAACTTTAAAACAACGCAAATAGATTAAAAACCTCTGAGTTTTTAAAAGAATCTGTGGAGCTAAATAAAATTACGAGTTAAGACAAAAATGGCAGTATTTGCTTACAAAAACGTATAAGTTCTAAATTAAACTGATTATATGTTACGAAAAATCTTTTAACAAAGTTCTCCAAATCACCCACGGTGGCATAAGGACAGCAATTTAAGAAAATAAATCTTTAAATGAATTTTGAAAAAAAAATTTTTTTGTAAATAGAGTTTAAAAAAATTAAAGGGTCAAGAGTATAACACACTTGTTACGCGTGAAATATCGTGACTGTTAGTTACTTATTCGGAAAATTAAAAGCAAATCTTCCCAAGCATAAGTCTAAAAAATCAACCTAATCGTCCTTGCCGTTTGGATGGAGTTAATTTTTGCCAATAAAACAGGTAAACTTACCTACTGTGGTACGGTCGTATTAATCAACACTCTCTCGCTCTCTCTCTACTTGATTTTGCAAATAAATAAAGCTGAACACTTCTGTCGGGCCTTTACGTCAAGCGTTTTTATTTGTGTTTCTATACTAAAAACAACCAAAAATTATTAATGTACTCGTACTACACTTTTTTGAATGTGTTTGAATGTGTATAAGGGTAAAAAATAAACCATTTTGTCGGTTGGCCTTAATTAAATTTAAATATTTTATTACCGAAAAATTGCTGGCTACAAGATTGGTAAAATGAAAAAAAAAAAAAAGAAAAACTTAATGTAAATACGTTACTTGTAAACACATAAACTGCAAAAAAACAGGGACCATTTCAGGAGTTTTGTTTGGACTTTCGTTTGCTTTGGGAAATTATTTTTTTTTTGTTTTGCTATTATTCATCTGCCACACTTCACATTCAATTGCGTTGAATAATTGCTCCACATGTTTTATGACCAGCAGTTTTTGACACCTTTTTTTTGCTAAAAACAAACAAAAAACACAAACCCACTCACACATACAATAAAACATCATATGACCAACAAAGTATTAATTCTTCTAAAACCGTCACTTTTGCTGATATAGCTTTTGAAGAGTTAATTTTAGTAGAAATCTATGCTTTAATTATTTGATGCCCAAAATTTAAAAACTTCCTTTTAGCGCTTTTTTGTAACAAAAACTGAACAAAAAATTTAATTAATTTTGTAAAAGACAAAAAAACTTATTTTTAAATTAATAATTTATGGTTTCCTATTGAGGCAAATTTTTTAAGCACGACATATGCTTCAATTTCAATTGTATTATATATTTGCAACATTGGTAAGCCGTTAAGCCGTGCCTCTCTCATGATTGATCTCAGCCATGTTTTAAGACGGCGAAGGGTGGAAAATGTCTTTTCAGCCATAGCAATACTGACCGTCATTTAAACAAAACAAAAATGATAAATATTTTTCTCAAGTTTTGGTAAATATCTGGGTCACATTTTGCTAAAGCATCTATTATATATTATCTGGGCGGTCTTTGTGAATTTTCAATTATTGTTTCCAATGCAAAATTTCAGCCTTTAGTTTCGATATAAGCAGTTTTTTTTAAATTGTTTAAAATTTAAATAAATTATCTGCCAGTTGTGGATTTTAAGTTTCTGAATAAGTAAATGTAGCAATATTCTGAGGCAGAAGTTGAGGGACATTCAACAAAATAAGGACGTCTGTGTTTTTGAGAAACGTGTTCTTAGTCTTAAGGGTACGTAGCACTCGATGCGGTAGTATATTTCGGCATCTTCGAAATGATTTTTTATTTTAAATTTTGGGTTTTTTAACTAAATATATTTTTGCCTCTTCAAAAAAAGTTTTACATTTTGTGTAGGCTTTAGTCCTTTTAGTCTCAAGATTATTAGAGTTTTTATAAGAGATGATATTTTTGTAAATCTATATCCTGCTTTTGTAGAACCACAATGAGCGGTTGTATGACAGTTCTAATACCATTTAGAAAATGTAGTTCGTAAAAAAATTCTAAAGTGCTCAGAGAAGTTCTTAATAATAAGGCTTTTGAAGACGTATCCCTATCTTTGCACTTTGATATCTTTTTTTCACCGCCTCTACTATTGTAAATTTTAACATATAATCATGAAGACAACTTTGCACCTGGATATTTCAGAAAAACTGCGTTACGGTTTGGATGATGTTTTTTTAAAAACTTTGATGAATTCTTTAAAAAACGATAAATGTTTTTGTCTTATTGGTACCTTGTTGCCTTTCGATATCGAGTTGCTAAGTCTATGAGAATAAAAAACCGTTTGTTTTTCCGTTTATCCGGTCTCTTGAATTTTTTTACTGCTGTATTTTATTCCAACATTAAAGTAATTTCCTATCCCTACTCAATTTTTCAAAACAAGACCAACATTTTTTAAAACTCTTAAAGCTACTGATAATAGTGTATTCGCATTAATTGACACTTCGACGCTATCAGCAATATCATTTGCAAACTTTTTGTTTACCTTAAAGCTAAAGAAATTTGGCTGATAAATTAATTAATCGAATACTTTTTAGCGTCATAAATATTTTTTAGTATAATTTTAAAAATAAGATTATAGAAACTTTTATTTAATTAAGTTTGAATTGTTTTAGATAAACATGAATCATCTGAAGGGAAAACTTGGAAATGACCTAAAATTTTATTTCCAGTATCAATACGAAATTGAAGAAGTGAACGAGAAATGACCGACCCGGATGGAATTTAAATAATTGTTTGACAAGAGCAATTATTTCTAGACCTTCTTTTCTACCAGCGAGACGAATTTTGTTATAGAACTATATTTGGTTTTTATAAATCAAGCTCTTGCGAAAAATTTCGACGATTTCTATTCAAGTAAAACGTTGTTTGTGTTTTTGCGATAAGCAGACGATTGTTATTACTTAAGCAACGATCTTGCTTAATTTTATTAAGAAATAATTTTCATCAACTTTTTAACACTTGTTGTGTAAGCGACTTTTTATGTTACAGTCGTCGTTTGAAAATTATAACGATCCTTAAAAGATTTATTTTTACCAACAATCCCGTTGTAAGTAATACTGCGAATTTTTTTATTAGTTGTTGAACGATTGAATTGCCTCTTGCGTATTCCGATTTAAACTTACCAACTTTTAAAGTTATGATAAAAAAGTTTTTGAAAAACAAAAATTTATTGTTCGAGTTTCTGTAATAAAATAGTGTATTAAAGATTTAAAAAATTTTGATTCTACCAAATCAAGCAACTATATTCAAAAAACTTTGACACAGAAAAATTGTTTGCTTTGAAGGTAGAATCAGCAGACAAATCCTATTTCTTGCCAAAACACATATTATACAACATTGCAGGTTGCATTCTATATTTTTGTTAAGAGAGTAGGCGAAATTGGTAGTTAGTTAGTAAGTAAAAGATAATTTCAAATGGGTTATATAACACAGAAAATAGATTACATTGTCTTATATCGTTTGTTGTTTTTATAATAAGAAATATGTGTATTACTGTTTCATAATTTATTGTAAAAACTAACAATATTTTTTTTACAAAGTTAAATATCTTTAGTCTTTACAAGTATACAAAACGGACGAACGAACATGATTTAAATAACTTATGAAGTGATTATAAGTCGGTCGCTGTAATTGAAAATCGAAAGTCTTACTGAATTTAATTCAGAAGCAAATGAATATATGGTTTGTTAAAGCCATTGTTTAATTAATGACGCCGTATTTAAAGTTTGTCATCAAAAGATAATCAAAAGTTTTGTAAAAATTTTTATTTTTATAAGGTCTTCCGCTCATCCTGCTCCTGCTAAATAATTTTCCCCAATATAAAGGCCCTGTTGTACAATCACTTCTTATAGGAAATATCTCTAACAGTTTTCGGGATATTTCTTTTAAAAAATTTCATAAAAAATTGTTATTTCAATTCCACTACCCCTGCTCCCCTCAAAAATGTTTTTTCCAAAATGCAGGCGTTATTGTAGTAAAATTCCTTTTTACAGTAAATTTGAAGTCAGTAGCAGTCATACTTTCCGAGGTTGATAAGTGTATAATACAAGTGCCTAAGTCTACCTCCTATCGGTATCAACCGGGCAACTTTCAGTTCAATTACTGGAAGGCTTACAGACATGGCTGAGACGAAAACAATCTGTCTTGGGTAAATGTGTGATCAGTGATTCACTGGTCTGGCTTGAGGCAGGTTGTCCTTGTTGCGCTGTGCCATGTACATCGCCATTAAGTGGCACAGCAATACAGGGTTCTAAGGGTACCAATACCTTATCTGTGTGAAATAGAAATTGGTAGAAATGAAACGGAAGTAGATTTCCGAGGCTGACCAGAGTCCTATCTGGTACCACGGGAATCAGTTGGCTCCTTGTGCTTACCAGTGCATGATGAACTGATTAATGGTGAGGTCTCCTTCGGGAGTTCATATGGTGGCTGTGGTTATCCCCAAGCGGGGAAACTGAGAACGAAAGTTGATATGCTGGGGTCCGTCCTGTACGGGCCCCAGAGTAACAGTGTAAGCGCTCTTATATGAACTGAAGGCTCTCAGAATAGAGTTTCTTGTTTTGGCGGGTCTACCCAGGCACATGAGCAACTGTTGAAGTAGGCTATTAGCTGAAAAGGGGTAAGTGTGTTTGGAAGGAGGTTAATAGGGAAACTGGCTACGGCTGGGGACCCTCGAATCTTAAATAAGATCCTGTCAAAGTAGTAGCAAGTAATGAGAAGGCCGGCATTGGCATGTTGAAGCATGTGCGTGACTCGGTCCTGACTGGCGGTGAGAAGATTATGGAGCATTGATGACAGTGGAGTAATTGATTTGTCTAATTGAGAAAAGATCCTTCTAACAGAGGTGGGTGTCGCATTCTTTGGGTGCGATATGATAATCATAGTCTTTCTTGCTTAAGGTTAGGTGCTGTTTCACAAGCGTGTGGAGAGGTGTCTTGTCGGCGCGGATCTGGTTTGATTATGAAGAAGCAATTCGGGTTTAGATAGCCCAACCCCTCACCAAGGGGTCTGTTGTGGCTACACAGAGTAATGACAGAGAATTGGTACACATAATTCAACAAAAAATAGTAATATCTTATATACTACTGAAAGGATTTTAATATAAGCAGTTATACATTAGTAATAAAATTAAATTACTACTATGATATTTGTTAGTGACAATATGTATGATACAAAAACGGAACGTTGGGCTTTGACGGTATAAAATTTGTCATATTTTTACAATTTATACATATTTTGTTTTTAAGTTTTAAATTTTTTTTTTTTTTTCACAAAAATAGTAGAAACGGGCAAGCACTATAGCTGAATGAATGAAAACTCTTTTATATTGATCAAAGATTACTGTGGAATTAAAAAATTTATTGGTATTTATATTAAGTTGTTATGCGTTTAAGTAATAATTTTCCGTTCACTGTTTGGTTAAAAGGTTTTTACCTGTAAAACTATTCTAACAATGTGACAATGTGACAATTCGACGACCAACTACCGTATTAAAGTAAGAGGTAAGAAGTGGTACCGACCACTTTGTACCAACGCCTTAGACGTAGGTCTACTAGTAAATGCTGCATCGTCTTTTAGGAAAATAGCAGAAGCAATTACTGGAGCTCGGAACAACAGAAAATATTACGCGTACTAGAGCCTCCCTTCCAAGTCTTTTATTTCAACTTTCAGTTATTTGAAATCATCGTATTTATAACTATATTGTTTCCAAAGACAGATGGTAGGGTTATCGTCAGTGCAGCAGTAAAACGAATTTTTAAATGAAAAAAAAAGGAATGAAAGAAAAGCTTTTTTTTTCGGCTAAAAACAATATTACTTAAATAAAAATAACTATGGTCGTTCTTTGTTAGACTTTAAAAATCTGAAGTGTCAAATTCGAACTGTTAAAAATATAAATAAAATAGTCGCAATAGAGTTACTCATAAACATACATCTTTTCTATATAAAAAAATATGATTTACTTCTTGATTTAATTAAGAGCACTGCACCGAGTTACTTATGTTTTATTAAGCTAATTTTCTTACAAGAATATTTATAGTAATAAAATCAAATTAAAAAATTCTGCTTCATAAAAATTGATACAAACTTATACCATTATGTAATTTAATTTTTATTATAATTTAACTATTTATTTGATTTTATTTTAGTTTATTAATATTTTTTTAATTTGAAATCAAAAAAATTAAATGATAAAATTCAAAGCCTGCTTAAATTGTTCTTATTTTTAGTCAAAATCAGCATACTAATTTAAACACTTGACTTTTTTTTTAGGTGAAATATTTTTAAAAGGAATTGTAAATATTTTTAAAAAAAATCTTATGTAAGAAAAAAATGCATCAAGCTATTTTTTGATTAAAAAATTTGAATGCGCAAATCCATTCCTTTTGGTTTTAATTACACGCCACATATTTAGCAGGCCGATTAATATATACTCTTCCAGAATATGTTTAAAACGGCCTTTTACAATCCTGCAACGATATTAATCGACCTACAACCGACTACTAAATGATGTCCTTGTGCTTTTTGTCTTCTAAATACGGGTCTAAAATTTGTTTGTTGTGCCTGCATTGCATTTCGATAACCGTCTACATGAAATTCGTAAGCTGAATTAAAACTTTATGTCAAACAATTAATAACAACAAAAATGACAGGCATTATCATCCAACAACACACTGTGATGATTGCTTGCGATGTCAAAAAACCATTGTGTCATAAATAAGTTAAACTTTCGTATATTTCATTTGACTGCATATTTTTCAATAATATAAATACAGGGTTAAACTTATTTTTTTTTAATAAAATCATTGATCAGATTTGCATTTTCGAAAAACAGCTACGAATTTCATACCAATCTGATAGATGGTTTATCGCTACACTACTAGATGGCGTTAGCAAATAAAAAAGAAAAGCTTTGGTTTAGTTAGTTTAAAATGGAAAAAAACTTTGTGCCGACTCACCACTGCACATAGACCAGCGGGTTAAAAAGCTAATGTTTACAACCAAAATAATAACTAACAACCGAGCAAAGAGTACTGATGTTGAAATTCGTACCTGTTTTTTGAAAATGCATTCTACTCGGCTAGTATCGGTAAAAACTTGTTCTCTCAATAAAAATTTGCCTTTCTTAACTAACGCTAATAGAGTAAAAACTAAAAATATTGGTTTCTTCATATGCAAAAAATGAAAATTTAATAAGTATTAAACTTGAACCTAAAAAAGAAATTGTCGTAAAACGACAGAATTAACTGTGCCTAGAAAATTTAGAAGGTATAGAGAAAACTTAGAGCTCGATAAAGAACGTGACGAAGGATATAAGGGGAAACAAAACGGAAGGTATATATTCGATTTAGATATTTTGTTTCTGAGAGCTTAAGCCATTCAGATCCAACATTGGATTTTGTAAAACAATCTACTCCAGAAACAACGACGGTTGGCTTATCTTAAGAAGGGCCATCCTCTCAATACAAGCGAAAGAATATTTTTTTTTTTTGTATTAGATTTTATGAGAAAAATTCAAATGCGTGAAGCAAAAAGTAGATGTCCTTGTGGTTCACGGTGGCAAAATAAACGTGTAAGCTTTTTATGTAACTCTAAAAGGAACTTACAATATCAACAAAATATTTTAAAACTTATTTAAACTTTTAAAAACTTCTTTTCATTTAATTTCCAACTTGCTTTACATTTTTTATTTAAGCACAAGAAAGTGTATTGAGCGCCACAAGAAAGATTTTTTTAAAGTCGTAGTTAATATTTGCATTATTAAAGGAAGCCCATTACTTGACAAAATACCGTTAATTTTCAAGAACTATTGCGGAAAAATTATCAAAATTTTCACATTAAAATTGAAAAGTCGCTGACTGCTTTTGGAAAAAATTAGACCTTAAAATTAACTTTAACTTATTTCATAAGTGACTCTTTATGTATATTTGCTTAATGGCGTTCAAAACAGAAATCCTGGTATTCCTTATCATAAACTAAAAAAAAGATGCTTTTTGCAGGGCCTAAAATAGGCTTCTTATTCTTCATAACCTCCTCGTAAGCCAGCCACTACATCGGAAAAATCTAAGAAACTTAAAAAAAAAAACAAAAAGTATTTCTTTACGTTTTAATTTAAATAGACCCATAAGCAATTTTATAAACGGCCTAGAGACAAATATATGTAAAAGTACTCAACTGCATAAACATATAACTTTTAAAATTTTTAGGTGATGGAGGAACACATTTATTTGGAATTTCTTGTTAAGATTTCCGTTTTTTTTATTATATGTTTTTAACAAATTTATGCGCTGAAATATTATATTTAATTAATTAATGGATTAGAATAAATAGTCCAATTTAACTGAATGGGGCTTCCCATATAAGGAGTTAAAAGTGCCAACCTGCAAATTTTTTCCAAAATACCGGTAAGTCATTTTAGGTATACCCTTTCTGATAAATGGCGCATAACAAATATTTACAACAAAATTAAGTAGTGCCGTAAATATAAACAATAATAAAAACAAACTGCAATAAACCTGCACACTCGTACTTATTTTCATATACACAAACAATTTGTAAAATAACTGCACTCACACTCTCGCTCTCAGCACGAGGAAGAAGAAAAATAAAAACAATTTGTATCGTATGCTTATTCTCAGCAACTGTCACCAACGGAAGTATGTAGAACAAAATAAAAAAGAAAATAACGATTAAGCACTTGTTTTGCTCCGTTTACGGAAATCACGAACTTTTAAAAACCGAAAAAAAACACTTGATGCGCAAATTTCTATATAATTATATGCACAAAATTTTTAATTAATAATTTTTTTAATGCGTTTTAACTCCATTCTAAACCGGATTTTTGGGTGAAAAGCGTAAATTGTGTATTAAACACCGCCTTGTAACGTCAATTTAACACTAAAATAATGTTGTGATGACTGGTTTTGCGTTGAAATGGACGCAAGGGTATGATAATACTACAACTAGAGTCACCACGGTGTGCTAGAAAAAAAAATAGAAAAAACTGCCAAGTATAAAAAGCAAACACGAATACAGATTTTGCAGAAGAAGGAATTATACACCCAAGAACACATTCGCATACACATAAAGTTTAACAATTATCCAACAAATAGAAACCCCAATGTAAATAAATTATACACTAACAAAGACACACAAACGCTTCAATAAGCACACGATGCACAATATACGCTGCATAATGAAATAGAAAAATCCTGCATAAAGTTGACATAGCCATGTGGCTGCAGGAAAAAACACACACAGCCAAATACACAAGCTCAATAACATACACCCATTATTAAAAGCCACAATCAATTGCCATATCTCTATTATGGCAATGTGCCGGTTGCAAACAATTACTTTAGTAAAAAAAAAACTCACACACACTTACATTTAACACTAATTCATATAAAATCGAATAGAAACTTTTCTCATGTATAAATTTAAGGACGCGTATTTGTATTTCCATTCACAAATTCCGCCTTTTTATGCAAAAGAGTAAAAGAGTTTTTAACGTGAACACCAAACTTTATATAATCCATTTAAGAAAACAATTGTTCTCTAATACTTTATATTCATAAGTAAAACAATGAGAAGATTTCCAAAAACCTAAGTACTACTTAAGATTCAAGTATTTTTAATATGCTAATTTTCAACTAGCAGATTTTATGTAAAAGCTATAACTTACATATAATTTTTGTGAAAAACAAAATGTAATTTTACTAAATTAATTCTCTTTTATAAACTAATCAAAGTAACTTTTCAATGCAATTTTAAGCTGCACAATGGGTGAATATTAAAAAAAAATTAAAATCTTAATAGTTTTTTATGATTTCATATTTTTGATAATAAGTTTTATTATCTTATTTTGCTACTTATTTTTTAACAAAATCAAAATTATAATATGTTTTGAAGCATAGTTGTAATATCTTAAAAAATCAGAAACCTTTACCAAAGCTTCCAGAATGCTCCCAGAAGGATTGAAATGTATGACTGACTAAAATTAATTTTTAACTTTCAACTTTTTTTCATAATAATAAACCTACCACTTATATTCGCCTCTCAGAGTCCTTTCATAAAAAATAATTTTCTTTAATATTGATATCATTTATATGGGTGTTAATTTTAAAAATTTATAAATGTTTATATTAGTTTTTTTTTCCTTCAAAAATTAAAATATTTAAAGAAAAAAAATGTTAAAAAAAAACATAATAATATTTTTCAAATTATTGTGGAAAATAAATAAAAATAATTTGTGTTGTATACAAAATACTGACAAAGTTTTTGGTGAATTAGATCTATTTCAAATAACTTTTTGTAATAAACAATATCGATTGAAATATTTGAAAATCATTTAAAATACTCTAAAGAGAATTTAACAATATTTAATTCAGAAACTTTAAAATTTAATCTACTTGTCCTAAACAAAATGAGTTAAAGTAGTATTTTAAACTTTTTATTTAAAAAAAATGTAAATTATTATGATTTTTTAATACAAAATGATTCAGTTATAATCTTAATTAAAAAACATAACTAGAATTAAAATTAATTTTTGTTAATATTTTGAGTAAAAGTTTTCACAACTTACAGCTATGTTTTTACGGCAAACATTACTCCAATGTGCAAAATAGAATTTTTTAAACGAAATTGTCATCAAGTATGGCTAACAAGTGAGAGCATTTAATTTTGTCTGCAACATTTGTTTCTCCTATGTTTTTAAGAGCACAAGTTTTTTACAGTGGGGTTTTTATGTAAAGGTACAGAGTAACGTTGAAATATAACTTTTTAAATAAATAAAAAATACGTACATTTTAATTCTTTGAAACGGAATAAATTATCAGATTGGTTGCTGATTTAGCTTATTCAGACTCAAAAAGAAAAAACTGCCGGGAAAAAATCTAAAATATTTTTGTTGTACCTATTATTTTATTTAACACAAATGAATGCAAAGTTTAGTAGAGTTTATAAACAATTTTTTGTGAACTTATGTACAAGGGTATACCTTAACGGGACCAATGGTCACAATAGTATAAGGATGTATAAAATTATCAACCCCAATTGAAGGGATATAAAAAAATTCAATGCACACATACTTATCTCAGATCTAGGTGTTATTGGGGAAATTGGTTAAAATTTTTTTATATTATATTTCTCCGAAATAATAACTTATTCCTGCAATTTTTCTTAAAAACAAATATGTAGCTGCTTAGTATTTGTCATGAAGCTAAAAATATTTTTTCACTATAATTTGTGATTTATGTCGATTTAGTGCAATGAAATCAATTGCAAAGAACAAATTCAGCAGCTGTTATATTATTATAATTAAGATATCAATGGCTGGAAGAACTTGTATTTGACTTCTGCAGCAGAATTTTTACAATAGCAATAAAGTTATTCAAAAGAACATACCATTACCCAATTCAAGAAACCAAATGAGTTATTTTTTAGAATAAGGATAAAATTATTTTTGATCCCTAAACTAAGTATTTAGAAAAAAACAGAGTTCAAAAATTTCTATACAATACATTTGTCTTGCTGTCATTTTTAAAATGATTCACTGAGTTAGTTTGATTTATTTTTTTATTAAAATCTTATTATTAAGAACATAATTAGTGTATTAGAAAGTTAATTGGAATATGTACATTTGAAAAATAAAACAATAATAAAATACAAACAAAAAAAACTAAAAATCAATAAAGATTTTACAAACTTATCAAAGCTTAAAAATATTATAACTTGATATATGTACTTAATAAGAGACATTTTTTTACGAGTAAAATAATCAAAAACAGTGGTGGCAGTAGCAAGTTCCAAAGACTAATATAGTGTGGAAAAAATTGCTACTGAGATATGATTCTTTTATATTTTACTTGGGGACTGGGAAAAAATTAAGCCATTTAAACAAATATGGTAGCTCATGAGTAGTACTTATCTTGTGCATAACCATAAACGTACTCCACACAGCTTGCTTTCGTAGAGTGTTATTTGAGATGAACGCCCCAAATTAAAATAGCATTTAAAACATGTTTTTACTTTTTACTACTTATGTAATCGCAGCTTGCAGAAACCCATACAAATCGGAAGATATAGATCTTTTTAAGCAGTAGACGTATGTTGACTGGAGTTAAATTTTGAGTATCGAAGCGAGCGCAGTACATAGTAAGTATTCCCCTTTGCATTGTTCACATGATCAAATCACGTTACTGATGAATTGATTGTTATGCCATGGTTTTCGGGTTTCTTCACAATTGAGATACGCTAGATGTTGGATGCAGTAGTTATTTATGAAGAGGGCCATTAAATATTTAAACAGAACCAGACCATTCGCTACAGCTCAAGTTTGAATTTTTAAAACACAGTTTTGGGTACACAGTTTTGGGCATACTTGGGCCTGCTGTAAATAAATTTAAAAAGCAGGTTTTATAAAATCATACAAAATTTTTTTATTGCATATAATTTATCAAAAAAAATTTTTAGTGGACGACAGACATTTTGCCAACAAACAGACGTGGCTTAATCGACTTAGGCAGTAAATGATAATCGAGAGAATTTTGCCCCCCAAAATTCTTATTTAGGCAGGACATGTGTTATCACCTATACATTAAATATCGATCGAGCATATTTGTATTTATATAAAGATTATTATATGTGCAAAATTTTGTGAGCTTGGGAGCACATTCATACAGGGGCTATATAAGCAAATGCACCGATCGTCTCTACCAATAATTAACTTCGTGTCAGTGTCAGAAGGCTGATCTGTGCCAAATTTCATTAAAATATCTCCAAAACTGCTACCTGTAGAATGTTCACAATAGTACAAGGGTGTTTATATTTTTATGAGTGTTAAAAGACAATTTGATTTTTTAGTTTTCAGTATCACGTTACGTCTAAAGAATTAGTTTCAGTCCGAAAATTAAAAAAGTTATTAAACTGGCACAAAGTGTATGGAAATACAACAATAAGCATGTAATCCGGTAATTTTTAAAAAGTTATATTTAAAACTCAGGCGCGAAGTAGTTTGAAAATAGAACACGTCCTTTTTTCAACTCAGATTAGACAAGAATATTTACAAATAAAACCAGATAGGTTTTTACAGTTGTGAAACTCAGATGATAACTCAGGTAATGTTAACGTAGCTTTACCCAAGCTTTCAGAAAAAAATACTTAAAAAAAGTGATTATTAGCAAAAAAAATTAATAATTGACTATTATTCTTGCCAAAAACATCAAGACTGGAAAATAATGAATATTTCTATTAAACAAAACAAAAATTAAAAAATCAGTATTATTTCTGACAAAAAATATAAATATTACAAAATTTAAATTATATTTTAATTGTAATTTTTTTAATAATAATTACGGCTTCTGATTAAGACATTTTTTATGTATCAGATTTATTATACCAATTATCTGTAATAATTTTTAAGTAAAACTATTACAAGATTTCAATTAGGACCCTAAAAATATGCAATACAGTGCTACTGCAAAATATATGATTTGCAGAAAAAACACCAATACTTAGATAGTTTTGAGGGTTCACAGACTAAGAGCAACCAAACAACAATTTTTGTCAAATAGAAATACTAACACATACAAACCAGAGGCGGAGTTTGAATTTATTTATTTTTGTCCAAGCATTAGAAATGGGAGGTCCTTAAGAGTTAATAAAAATGAATATTAAACGGAGTATATAAAACAATATATATTTAGAAACCATATTTAACTAAAACAAAAATTATATAATTTAAATTAATACATTAAAAAATTTTATTTTGATATTTAAAGTGAACTACTCCTTTTAGATAAATATTATTACTCCATCTCTGAACTTTGTTTACTGCTTGTTTATTCATAAACAACACTACAAAATCACAATATCGTTTACACAACATCAACCTACTTTTCAAACTGTAAAACATGAACTACATCTATACTCACGTATTACAATACCAAACTTGTTGTTAAAATTCATCTTTAGCATGGCACAACTTTTCTCTGCAAATGTTTAACTGAGAACCACTTAATTTGTTTTTGCCTTGTATCGTATTTTTTTTAGTATGTAAAGCCCAAAGAAAACAAAACCATATAACGATACAACGGCATAACACAGCGAAACAAAACAAAACAAATCAAAACAGGGGTTTCTTGTTAAGTATGATGTTGTACTTTTTATTGAATAGCAAAATCAAATTTAATGTGAACAATTTCCAAGCAAATCTGCTAAAATAAAGTGAGAGTAAAATTACACGTGCTGTATTTTTTTGTTTTTGTTTTACCGGCGTCTAAAATGACAGTTTGATCTTATCAAATCAATTTCGTATTACAATTTAATTTACTTGTGTTCTACATTTATCTTACAACAATAGAAGAATAGAAGGAGTATTTCATTGTTTTTAAATCAATTGTTTAAAGAAGACGGTTGAGTTGTGAATAGTGTAGGTCGTATGTATGTAAATATGTAAATTGAACCTAAGTGACGTATAAGTATTGTTATATTAAATATTACTTATACGTAGTAAAGTAATTAGGTAGGTTTAATGCCAACAAATTTTGTATAAGGGGCAGCAAAAAAATTCGGTCTTTTCCGTCAACCATAAATTTTTTTCTCTTAAAATAATTTAATTTTTTTTTTGGTATTTAAAAAATTTTAAATATATATATGTGTGATTCGGATATTACTGGCATTCGTAATGCCTAAAATATCTTTTCTCAAAATTGTTCATTTCATATAAGAAATTCCTTTTCAAGTTTTCAACTATCATTTTCCTGGCTGTCCCTTACCCTTCTTTCGATTAAACTTGTCTTAATTTCGTACAAAAACGGTATATAAATATTTAATTGAATTAGTGTAAAATAAAAAGTCCAGTCTAAGTGATCACTTTTCTTCATCAATGTGAATATTTGTCATTAATTTCAATACTAAAGAATGTTCTGTTTCAAAATATATATGTCAATCCCCTTTAAAAATTGTTAAGCATTTTATATATAAAACTACTGTAGTTTAAAAGCAAATTTAATTAAACGCGTCCACATGTTGCAAAAATTTCACTAGAAATATTATCAAACTAAAGGCAGTTGATTTTAGGCCTTTGTAATGAGCGTTCACACCTACGTTTGTCATTCCCTTGTGATATTTTAAAAATAATTATTAATATATCTGAAATTTGTGTGCATTTTTTGAGTTAATTTTAATTAATAACTTTCAGTTAATTCAAATTTTTAACGAGCTAACACTTAGGTTATTAATAAAAAGATTTTTGCATATATTTATCCCTCCCCGGTCAACAAAAGTGGTCAAGGAGAATGATACTTATTCTTTATTTTAATTCGACCCGAATCATTCCCGTCGTCATTTTTCATTGCAAAATATTTAACTAATTGTCATATTATCCAAATTTAAATTAAAAATCGCAAAAATGAATTATAATTTTGAAAACGTAATATAATTTTGAAAATGTAATATAAATTTATTAGATAAAATTTCACAAATTTATGTGCTTTCATTTAAAGTGACAAAGATACCTATTCAAAACACTTTATTTTGTCCATTATTTTAGAATAACCTGTACCCTAAAACCAAGTGTTTGCGGAACGTACATTCTTATGTAAATATATACAAAAAACGGTTAATAAAATAAATAAATTCTTATATTGACTATTATGTCCCATATTGTTTTCCATTTATAAGAAGAGTCTTGCATTTAATAACATGGTGTAAAATTTAGCACATTTACTAACAAGAAATATTGATATCGGATCTAGTTTATTATGCTTGGGCTAACTGAACTTTTTTTTAATAAGAAAGGCATTTCACATTTTCTTTATAAACTGAAATGTATGGCGTATATAAAGTGATGTTGTTGTGCTTATAAAACTTCAATATTCAACAAGTAAATCCCGTAAGAACTATTAATATTTATATCTTTTTACTTTTTAAAAGCTTTTTTGTCAAAGAACTCATTGAAAAGTATTAATATCTTAAAGTTTTTAAATAATTCAATCAGTATCTGAAAATTTGACCATATAACAAAATTAATGCCTTTGAGTTGAAGCCCGTTAGCATATTAGAGACTTTCAAGAGTGTAAGAATGGTCTTAAAACGATGCTATATAAGTTTAGAATATAAGCATTTAGAATATAATATTTTCGTTAACTTCGTCTTTTATATTTAAAATTGTAAGCGTAATTCCATTATGTTTGCGAGATAGTAACTGTTGTATCATTCAGTTCTTGCGTTGATGGAAGTTAGTACTTAACACTTTTTCAGTAATTTAGCTAAAAATTACTTGAGGAAAATAAGGCTGATAAACGAAGTAAGTTCTCATTTTAAAAAATCGAAAATTATAATTTCTAAATATATTAATAAAATGGTGTTTAAATTTAGCCCGTTAATTTTTTTTCATCGCCCATTTTTTGACAACAGTTGAAAAATGAAGAGGACAGTTTTGGGTAAAATGATAACAAGCCTTATTTAGAATAAAAAATTAAGACTGCTTTATTCCCTAGTTTCCAGCCGCAAGTCATTATCGCAAAGGCAGTGACTTGCTGATGATGTCTGAAAAGTTTGCCATAGATGCCTCGAAATTTTGTTGATATAAACATTAATTTTTAAAAGACTTCGAAGCACACCCAAAAACAATTACTTTTATTTAAAATGGAATTCTTAAACAAAATTTTTATACAAAATCAGTATTTACTTTGGGTCTACACGTAGCAATATATATTGCGGCAATTTTCAAATTTGATTACTTTCGTACAAACTGTCACGTGTGGATCGCAAATGCTCATACGTAGAAACCCATTGCGTGAAGCAATTATCTGTCTGTTCAGGGTTTTCACCATATTAGTTTTCTTACAACTTTTTGGAAGAAAAAGGTAGATATATGGAAAATATTAATTTAGTTTATAAAAAAGCTCAATTTCAACATATATATATTATGGAAAAAATTGCTTTTATACGTTTTCCCTACCCGCAGCAATGAGCAATCTCTCTGCCGTTACTCTGCCAACGTTGTTGCTAATATCAGCAATAAAAATTGCGAAGTAGAGACGATGCGTTAAAGCCTTCTTTGAATTTATTTTTTTTTTTGTTATGCCAGTTGTAAACAACGAGATTTGATTCGAACAATTAATAATATTTTAATAAAGGAGTTTTAGCTAGACAGAATCGTCCAATTTGATCACAATTGCTTTCAAAATTACTAATATCAATTATTAAGGGATTGAACTAACAGTGAGTTAAACTCGCCCGCAAATAATATGATGTTATTGTCTTGCTTTAAAATAAAACCAAAGTCAAGTTTTTTACTTATTTTTAAGGTTTGTTTAACAAGAGCTTTTAATAGAAAAAATTTTCATTTCAATTTGATTGATACTTATAATAAAGTTTAAAATAAATGACAAAATAAAATTTAAAGTGGAGATGAAACAGTTATACAAAATCAATATAAAGATAAGAAAGTAAGAGCGCTATATTTGGTTGGGCCGAATCTTAAATACCCTTCACATTGATCTTTTAATATACCCAGCCAAAAAAAATTTATAAAACAATTTTTCAAAAAGTAGATTTGGTTCCAATTGTTTTCGAGAGACGTTTTTTTGTTTAAAAAATATTTTTAAGACAAAATAATACTGATGAACTATGTTTGTATGTACCTATATAGCAATAACATTACTGTTTTTCAATGGCCTTGACTACAGTTTTTTATAAACATAAACATGCTTAAAGGTCCTTATTGCTTTTAAGTTAAGTTTATATTTTAACAACAAATGCACTAAAATTGTCATAATGTACCTTGCTACTTTACTTAAAGGTATTGTACTCTACATGCTTATTTATTTAGTCTACATAATAATACCGAGAAAACTTTTATGCTAGTTCTGGAATGACTTAATTGTACAAAGACATCAACTGTTTTCCATTAATTTTGTAGCACAGTATGACGAAAAATTTTTCGCACAGGTATTTGTATCAAGATATACAAAAACCTTTTCTTATCTCCGTTAGAAAAAAACACTAATTTTCCAGCAAATAAATAAAATTTAAAGACGCATAACTACTTTAACATACCATAACTACATAACACCGGTATTCTTCGTCGACGCAGATTGATCCATAGATTTTCCGAAGAACTTTCTGCTCAAAAATTAGCCGTGATTTTTATTTTTCGTCAGATAGCTTTGTTTGTATATTGCTTATTTAGTCCAAAAAAGCATCTATTGGCTAATATTGTTCATTTTTTTTATCTCAAAACTGATGTTGTTTTTTTATTGAGGGTGGTGCCGAAATAAATAAAATCGTTGACTATTTCGAAGTTGTAGCTTTCGACTTTCGCTGTCTGTCCAGGTCTACCGGACGTCTTGTGCGTTGATACCATTAATTTGGTTCTATATGCATTTACTGTCAGACTCACTTTGGCTGATTTTTTAAAAAAAAATCTTTCCGGACTTTTTTAAAAGTGGATGCTACTGCTCACAGTGTTCACCCCATGATGTCGATATCGACAGCGTAAGAGAGTAACAAGTTGCATACGTATTTGCGTCCCGTATAACCTTTTTTAAGAGGATATTAAAAAGATCACACAAAAAGCTGCTTCCTTGTCCGAAACCTGGTTTGGTACCGAATGGCTCAAAAGTATTCTTGACTATTTTAAATTTGCTATTACGTAATAGTTGAGGTAATCCTGCGACCTTTGAACGTACGGGGCTGTCAAATACGGTATAAAGTTAATAAAGAGGTGGTATGTGTCGATTTGTCTTTCTTGGGTTTTTCCCAGTATTTGGCGTAGTGTGCATATCTAGTCGAGCGTGAATTTGCCAGGTCTAAAGCTGCATTAATATGGCCAAATTATTTTGTCAACTTTTGATTTTGATCTTTCACACAATCCGCTGGATAGCATCATGAACCTTGCTATTGGTTACTTATACCTCTGTAGTTGGCACATACTGTCTTGTCTTCACTTTTGCGCACAATACATACAATTCTGTTTTTTCAATACTCTGGTATGCGCTCTTCTAGCCTGATTGTACAAACAAGCTACTGCATAAGCTTATTAGCTTGTCGCCTTTCGAACTTAAACAGATCAGCTAGCAATCCCTTAGCTACTGCTGCCTTATTATTCCTAAGCCGGGCAGCTGTGCTATTTTTTCCTCAATCTGGCTAGGCGCTATGCACTCAATATTATTTTCTGAGACTCGTTGTGAGGCATCTTCATCGTTATCACCAACCGGCGTGAAAAATGATTGTTTCATATCCTCAGCATAGCATATGTATCAATTACTAAATTGCCTTCTCTATCGTTGCAGGAAAAAGTGCCTATACCAAAGCCTTAAGTTTAGTTTTTCATCTTTTGGTAAATTTTTGGGACTTTATTTTGAAACCTGAATATCTCGATAGGCTAACACTCCCCCTTTCCCATTTTTCTTTCCTTTCTACGGAATAGTTAGTTTAGTTTTCTCACAATACCTTTCTTTTGCAAGACGTGTTTGCTACTGACTGCAGTGATCCCCTGTATGCCGCATTTTTTGCTTCAGTAGCATTACGACATCCTGGCCGTTCCATTGGCTCTTTAGGGAAGGCCTATGGAATTGAGCATGCTTTGCCATTGCGCTGCAACCTTTTCAGGACAATGAGTATTTTTTAAAAGCAGCTTTAAAGATATTATTATTAAATTTGACACAAATAAGTTTTTTGGCAATGGCTCCAATATGACTTCATATTCAAAAAATTTTTGACATATGTATGTATGAGAACAAATATTATTGGTCCCTTTTTTTAATATAGTCCCTAAAAAATTTCCTCCCGAAATAATCATTTTAGGCTATTAATAATTTTAATATTATTTATCAAAACTTTGCACACATGTTTATCTTTATTCCACCAACTATTATACTGAATGCAAATATCATCGGTCAATTTTTTTCATATAATCACAATGCAAATTATTACTCTCTTACTTATTTCATTAAACGATCTGATGGAGTTAGCAAAGCAAACCGACCAGTAGAAAACTAAGCAATGTTTACATATATAGTTGGGGCACTAAAACTTTTAATTATTTTAATAAAGTTTTTTTTTCTCTACTAATCTGTTATATTTCCAAAAATTTCTTCCAAAACTTAAGTTAAAATCCAATCACATACAACTTGTTCCACCGTTAACATAACTTATATACACTTTAACATTCTTTTTAATTTCAAATTACCTCCCCAAATATTTCAATTATTTTTATTTTACTGTTCAGTAGCCCATGTAAATGTCAGCAGCATTAACGCTAATAACAGCACCCGCATATTGTTTTTAACAGCAACAACTTTATACTGTCACAACCTCACATTGTCTCATACATACATACATACGTTCCGTACAATATGGCAAAATAGCTTTAGTCTGGCATGTGTCTAGAAATTGGCCAGATAATTTTAATGTTCGTGTATTGGAAAACAAAAAAAAATTTATTTTACAAATGTTTTAATACAAAAATTGTAGATATTGCGAAATTCCAGATGTGACGAATAATTTTTTACTTCTATTTTTCAGTTTTCGCTTTTATTCTTTGTCCACAGCTAGAAAATGTTTAAAGCTGTCATATTTGGCTAAATCACTTTCACAGGTTTTGCGTTATCATTGTGGCAATTGTTGAGGCAGTAATCGTTTAAATGATTTCTTTTTTTTGCGAGCGACCAACAAATACTTTGCGCAAATTGGCTGTAGGTAGACCCACATAGACATTTTAACGTTTGTATTCATTGTCTATAACATTCTGTCTTTGTGAATGTATCACTCAGTTGATTTGTATAATTTTACATCAATATGAAAATTTTCACATCTGTGTTTATTTTTAATTTCCGCACACAATTTCAAGTGCTAATAACAAAGGAAAAATCCAGTCAAAGTAGGAAAACAAGTTTTGCCTAAAAAATTCATTGCCTGAAAAAATTAAAGCATTGGATAAAAATTCATACGATATGCATGAGTTAAAGTAGGAAACTTTAAATGACAGACTGAGAGAAAAAAAGTTTAACTTAATTTACAAGACAATTAACAAAAACGCCAACTAAAAGGAATGCAGAGACAATTTTATGCGTCCAGACACCTTAATGAAAGCAGCTGATAAGAAGATAAAATATAGCGCAGTTTTTTAAATAATATGGTTACCATATCTGACAAAAGGGTAAAAAATTTACTTAATTAAGGAAATTATGTCAAACAAATGTTTTGTTTAAAAAAAGGCAAAAAGCTTTTTAAACGAGTTCAGTTGATAAAGGTTACAAATTAAAAAATATTTTTTTAAAAGAGAAAATCTTAATTTTTTAAATCGAAAGACTGCAAATACTAAACTTTACTAGATAATTATTGCTAAAACTCCTCTTTTAAGAAATAAATTTAATTAAGAAGAAAATGATTTAAAAAATAATAAGAAACTTGAAAGTAAACGTCCATTTTTTAAATAACCTTTTATATTTATTAATGTTGAAAAAGGACTTTTTTTGAAAATCCTCTATTTCGAGTTTTGGACTGTAAAAAAGTCTTTGTAGATAATTCAGTAAAAAGTGTGTTTCTTACGATTATTGTTAAGTAAAGACTTATTTTGCAAATAATAAAAATAATATTTTAATCCTTAGACATACACATTGCTTCAGCCGGGTTTTTAATTTTTTTTTTTTTATTTTAAACGTGATGGCAGTCTATCTTAGTACTTGATTTTTAAGATATTCGCCTGAAATTTTATAGGTTTCCTTATATTTAAAGAACCGCATGAAAAAAACTAAACACAAAAATGACTTTCAAGGAAGTTTTGACATATACATAAGAATGCTACTGTAGTAAACATGTAAAATGTGTGCTGTAATTATAAAAAACTGTAAAGTCATCGTATTTAATCAAACTGATTTATTTTGTTTTTCTTAAAAATTCATAAAAGGAGTTCATGAATCCCCCTAAAAATATTCAAATTTTTGGCGAAATAAGAGTTAAGCTGCGTTCACTTTTTTGGGTTATATTTTTCGTTTGAACAGTCTTTGTAAAACTTTCGCAGTTTTTTACAAACTTTAAAGTTAAGTACTTAAGTCGTTTCCTAAAAATAAAGTGAACTTTATTATTTTTATTCATAATCAATAAAGAATGAGAATTCATTTTTAAAACACAAAATTCTTTGATTTTTTTACGAACTGATACGTTAATAACAGGCTTCCTGAGATCTAAAAAAATCAAAACGTATAAAGAGTATAATGGAGGGTTAAAACCCGACTAAACTAGCATATGCCTAACGAACTTTCATATTGCAACCAATGTTTATTATTATTATTTAAAATCCAAAACATTATCATCTAAAAGGAAATTGCCAAAAACTTAGTTTGATGATCAGACATTGATCTGTGCAGGGTACAGGCTTACGCCAAAATCAAACCCCTAACCAAAAGATATATTAACTTGCCTAATTGTAGCTAATAGATACCAGCTAAGTAATAAAATTTTTAGCTATCAGTAAACAAATTTGATTCACATTACAGAAACACTATTACAACGAAAAAACAGTTCGGTTGTAAAAATCGAACAATTTGATTTGCAGAGAACTTTGCTTAAATCACTAAAATGTTTTCAGGGTCGATCTACAAGAAATAATTGACGCATTTTTATTGTTTCCAAATGTTAAAACGATAAGTTGGTATTTCGGAATAAAAAATTTATCTAACCAGCTCGTACGGATACTCGACTTTAAACTATGCAATAGGATAGCATACGGTCCAAAAATACCTTTTAGTATTTTATTATATATACAATCCCTTAAACGAAACCAAAAACTATTTTAATTGAAACAAAGCCAGGTTAGTTTGGCTCCCCCAAAACAAAGGTAAATAAAATCAACACCGAGTGTAACCGCATATTACCAATTTTTAGTAGTGAATTAAAAAAAAGTGCAATAATTCAGTAACTCGAGCGGCCTAATTAAAATAAATGGAGATCCAGTGAAGATGTCGCCAGACACATTAATAAAGCCAGCCATTTATTTCGATAGATTTATGAATTTTGGTGATTGTGTCTCATATCGATGCGTGCAAACTTTAGCTTGTCTAACTCCAGCTTTATATAACCTCCTCTTTATACTGCAATGCAGCTTCTGAAGACCTCAACACTCTTTATATATTTACAAACTGCTATTAACGAAGAACTATGCCTTGATTTCAACAGCATCTATAAATGACTTAAAACAGAGAAATATAACCAAACAAAAGCCAATCGAGTTTTAAACATTGATGGCGATGGATTAGCCATAATGTAGGCAGCTGAAGCCCCCAAGGAAGCGTTAGACAAAGTCGTTCTAAATGATAAATGAAAAAATTACCTAAATTACCTGATACTAAATGTATGAAACAATTGTCGTTATTTACAATAAGCCTTGTCAACGTTTAGTAAAACGGATAAAACAAGCTGCTGGTAAAATCCTTTTTCTTTGTTTTGTGCATACACAAAAACTTCTGATGAAAATCTGTGAGTGGCTTGGAAAATTAATTTCATTCAACAAATATCACTAAAACTTGCTTTTAAAATATTTTCAATTTCAATTACTAATAAAAAAAAATTTTTCTTTATTTTAAAAGAAAGAAATTTAATAAACTTGACATTATAAGTTTGAAGTTTTATATTTTCCCACTTAACGACAAGAAAAAGACAACTGCTGGCAACCCTGCTACCATTTGAATTTTAAACAATTGGGGAGTGTGCAAGATAAAAATTAAACAAATGTTTACATTAAACATCCTTATTTGCATAATTTGTTCAAGAATAATAAAAAATGTCAAGTAAAGACAATAGACTCAAAAAAGGGATGAATTTTGTTTAAAGCAAGATAATGAAAATGTTTAAAGTTTTTAAAATAAAATTGACTTAAAAACTTTGGTTATAATAAAATTCTGTTATAGTTTAAACCGAAAGCCCATAAAATGTTTTATTTACATTAACAAAGATAAGCCATTTTGTTTAAAAAAATCTATTTGCCTGTACTAAACTGGGAGCATGCTGGACAATTTTGAAATTTTACAATAATAATAAGCTTTGAACTTTGTTTTAAACTTGAATCTTTGTTAAATAAAAAGTAAAACATTTGAAATAACAGATAAGTGTCTTACTGTTAGTCTGAGGAAAATAAACAACAAAAAAATTTAATATGAGTAATAATTGTAAAACGTCTTAAATTCAGTCCTAAAAGCTTTAGTAACTTAAATATTTTCTTTTAATTATATAAAAAAAATTACACCAATGTGTATTTAAGATATGGTATGTGCCTTCTTTTTTTAATAAAAAAGTTTATGCAATTGAACAAATATTTATTTTAATTTTTTATTTATTTTGTTTGACCAAATAACAGCATTATTAAGATCAAATAAAATATTGTCTGAAAAGAACTGTTTGGTATTATCAGTCTTTATTCAAAAAATGACAAGACTTGATTATAACACAAAATTTTAATCAACAATTATGTAGCCCAGACTCTAGCAAATAAATATTTTTATATTTAATTAAAAATTTTTTTTTGGATTTTTAAAATTTTTAAATCTGTTCTTCTAAAAAATATTATAAAAAGAATAAAAAATTTTAGTTATATGTAAACACCCAGTTATTTAGCGAAGGCCTAGATACTATATTGCTGAATAAAGTTTGGGGTTAAAGCCAAGTCTTCGTCAGCTTTTGAACAAAAACTAATGACACCACTTCTTAAAGGTCCACTGGTTTTGCCAGTTTCGATTCCCATAAAACGAAAACAAACGGCCCCCAACTTCTCCAAACTGTGAGTAAACTTTAATAAAAAAAGTCTTCATTTATTTAGTTTTCAAATATATGCTTTTATTTATTTTTAATAAGTAAATAAATAGTTTTGAAATAGTCTTCATTTTTTTCACGGTTTAATCACCATATTTCGGATGAAATGTGTTCACTTTTTTAATTTAACTTTATTCATTTTATAAACTTTTTATTTTTGCAAGCCCAACACTAAAACAAACAGTTATAAGACTTCAATTGTTTATTTCATTGTTTTAAATTAATTTTCATTCAAATATTGTTAGTTTATATTTGCTTTTCATTCACGCAAGTGATTGGTTTTTAAAATTTATTTTGTTCTTCACCTAAATGTAAATATTTTTCATTGTTTAGAAATATTTGGTTGTGCTGATGAAGATGCAGTTTTTAAAAAAATTTTTTTTTTTAATATGTTTAAGGTCTACACAAAAATAGTGTTAAGTTACTCGGTACCAAAAATATATACTGTAATATCTTTAGAAATATTATAATTTATTTTAAATTTTTTTAGCTAGGATATAATTATGAAAGTAATAAAATAGTTTTTTATAAAATAATTAACACCAATTTTTGTTAGAACCCTTTCTTTTTTCCCACATCTGTATAAAGAAAATACATCATCTGCAAGAGAATTAACTCGAGGCTTACCTGAGGTTATCTTTGCAATAAATTTAAAAACACATTCAGCTTGTTTTATTTTCATATTTTTGTATTTATTTAAGTGAAATTGAATGTGTTTTTTTTTCACATATTGCAGTATATTCATAGTTATTGCTCATATAAATTTTTGTGTTTATTCATTTCGCTAGCTCGTCAAAAAACTTGATCTTTAAATGATGAAAATACAGAAAAAACTTAATTTTTTGGGGGCTTATTTGAAAAAATTTTCAGAGGAGGAGTAGATTTGTAAAAAAAAAAACAGAAAAAAATCAGTTAATATAACAAGTGCAAGTATTGGTGATCACATTTTAAATGGTATTTGTTTTGTACGTGTAGGTAGACTCGAATCACGATTTATTATTTCTTTGATCTATATGCATTCCAACCAATTAAAAAGACTTCACTACTTATATCTACTTTTAAGCTAAAAGTACTCACTCTACTCATTTTCAGCAGCACGAATGAGTCGGTTGATGGATACCGTCATTTAAGAAAAATAAAAAGCAGATAAAAACCGAGTATGACTCGCATACTTATTATGAAGTTGTGTGTTTAAACAAGGCTTTCCAGATTACAATTTGACATTCACCAAAATAATTGTGAATTTAAAAAAAAAATCTAGAGTCCCTGATTTTATATTCTAGTTGCATTTCAAATGTTACTGGTGCCCAACCAAAACTTAGCCTAAGGGCTATAATCAGTTGCATTTATTTATTAATTTAATAGTTCTTCATACAAACGAGAGCTGTTAATGTTTTTGTTGGTAAATCAACTGGCGTATCTCTAAAAATGTGAGTATTTTGTTTAAAATATGAATCAACGTGGGTACTTTTGCGAATCAAAAAAATATGGAACGATATAAGAATAAGTACAACGTAGTACTCTTGTTCTTTGTGAGCTGTATTTTTAAATCAATGTGATTGAGAGTATGCGTACGTCAGCTCAGTTAAATTTCAATGACTTATACGCACTTACTTACACTCAAACTTTATGAGTCACTATGAATAGCAACAAAACGAAAGCTGATCTCTGTTATATTAATTAATAAAGTTGATTTCCCGAAAATTGGGTGTTCTTAACCTTTTTCAAATAACAGTTTTCCGGCTTGTTATCAAGTACAATTTTCTTCTTCAACCGAAGACAAGCGGATCATAAACAGAACATTTTCCTTCTTTTTGACTTTCTTAGCAAATCTTTGTAAACTTATTTCAAACACTTTTAAGTTTATTTACTAAAAAGATAAAACGAAAATCTATTTATTTACAAAATTTAGGATTTTAAGCAACAAGTAAAATGTAAGAAAGTTGAAAATGCCATATAAAATAAATAAAATGATTTGCAAATTCATGTAAGAGCCAAGGCCATACACGCTTCAGTTACGTAAATTTATAATCTTACTTTTTTCGGCACGATTTGCTGCACCCGACCCTTTCGCTTTTTCAAATGTAAAGTGACATATAAGAGAGCTCTATTGCCTTTAGAACTACATTTTTCATTGCTCAAAAGTTCTTAACCTATAGCATATATGCTTTGTATACTTCGTTGAACATTTTCTGGGCGGAAAAAGGTCACAATGATGCTGTCCTGAACTTGCCGAAGAACCCTCAATGTCAAAATAACACAAATTTGCCGAGCTTTTAATGTTGTCTAAATGTTAAAATGACAACGCCGAATAAGCGTCTTTTGTCCATTGGTTGCAGCAATACTGTTAATTGAAGTCTACGGTGTTGAAATCTCATTTTCTCCTTTTCTTTCTTAGGATTTCGCGAGACATCGATTTGTTGTTACTTAAATAGTTGACCCTGTTCACTTGATGTTTTAGTATAAAAAATTTATGCAAATATCTTGATCCTTGAATCTTGACCCTTTTTCAACCCTTTTTACCTTTTAGGGTCCAATATTCAAAAAAGTGGGCAAAGACTTATTAATACTTTTTTAGGCCTGTCGTATGAAATTTGAATTAAATTTCTATCTTTATGCGTTCAAAGTCACAAAGTGGAACTAGACACCATCATTAATTAGTTTTTACTCTTTTTTACCCCATAAGGCCCAAAATTAACAAAACAAAGCAAGGCACAAGTGTACTTATTTTTTGAGTTTAAATTAAAACTTTTTTAAATTTTGTTTTCACAGTTTATAGTTTGGGAGATATTGAATTGCGGATAGTTCCAAAGTTGGCCTAAATATTTCTTTAGTACCGCCCGTTAAGCTGATTATTTTTGAACTTTATAATAACTTGTACATAAGAAACCAAAAATTTGAAATAGAAGGTTCGACTTTTAAGCTTTTAATTTTATGTTCACTGTTAAAATTACAATTTTGAATTATTAAATTCGTATTAAAAGCAAAGAGCTCAAATTTAAATTGGGGGGACTTCAAAAATTCCTTATTCAAAGAAACTAACGAAATATGTTTTTATTTAATTAATTAATATGTAAAAGAAAGAAATACAATTTTGATAAATATATTTTTATTCTAATGTTGCTGTATTAAACCAAAACCATGTTTTAAGGTAAGCAATTCAAAAATTAGCAATAATAAAGTTTAAAATCTCTTTGCCTCATTTAAGTTTTGAACCCCTCACTTCTCCGTAATAAACTTTACTAAATATAAATATTTTATTTTTTAAAAGCAAAAAAAATATATCTTTGTGTATGTATGTGCATAGAATTTCAAGAAAAACATTTTAAAATGTAGGTAATTTATAATTTCATTGGCTCTAAAGGTTGATCATCTACTCACTTTCATCTGTAATTGTCTTGCGTATTCCCAAAAACAACATAAACTTCATAGAAATTTATGCGAATTAAGATTTATTTAAATTTCAAGGGATCAAAACGAAAACTTTTTTCTTTAATTTCACAAAAAAAAGAAAAAAAATTAAATGAATAAAAAAATAAATGAAAAATGAAAAAAGTTTGTCTGTGTGTGTGTTTTTATTTATATTCTTTCGTCTTAATGCATTTTAAATATAAAATAACTGCTTTAGTACAGAGTGTTGCTGAGTAAGTATGAGTTTGTTTAAATCTATGAGTGTCAAAGTGCTTCCATTTTCAGTTAAAAAATACCCTTAGTCGTATACATATTTAGTTTCTGTTGTTTTCTGTTTCAATTTTGCCTTTGTTTTTTCTTCTTTTGGCAAAAATGGAAATACATTATTGTCATTTAAAATGCAAGCATGCATTAGCCTGTCACATGTCCTTTGAGACAAGACTCGCTTATGTTTTTGTTGTTGTTGTTTTATTAGGTTGCTTTACGTTTTGTAGCCAAGTTTGCCCTTGTTTTTATTATTAACATTTACCATGCGGCTTTGAGAAAAAACAAAAGCTTAGCTAGCCTTACAGTTTGCACTTTTACCCCGATATTTTAGTTTTTCATATTTTCTCAGCAAATTAAAAAACAAAAACTGAAAGACGAATAATGGTAACAAGAACAACAACAGCAATGAGAACAACCACCGCAATAAGCAACCAAACAAAAAATGAATTGTGTTGCACTACGTTTATTATCCACTCAAAGAAACAAAATTCAAAATTTCCTTTTTTCATTTACTTGCAGCTGAAAATGTCTTTTTTTCAATTTGTTTGTTTTCTTGTGCAACACAAAGTAAATGCATGACATTTTTTTATTATTTTTGCATCTTTCCTTTCTTATAGTATTTTATTTGTTACACTTTGCTTTGGGATCAATTTTGTAGAAAGAACTTGAAAACGATTTTCCGTAAGCAGTTGCGAAGGTCGTTCGAATTGATGGGAAAAAAACATTCATTTGACGATAAAAGTTTTATTATCAAATTTTTTTAAGTTTAGTTTGTTATTTACCGTAACACCCACAATAGGCGTTTACCCGAAAATAATGGATAATACATATCAGCGATATTTCTGTACATGTGGTTTTAAAGGTGTGATTTGAAAATCACTGGTAGGTACAGTAAAATAAAATGTTAACTGATACAGCGATATCATTACTTTAAATCTGATGTGATATTTAAAGCAACTTTCTACAGTTAAAATTTTCTTTATTAGGGCAAAAACTAGTGTGAGGGCTGGTGTTTTGGATAGCTACAAAGTAAGGTTTATTAGATAGAAGGGGATCTAGAAAGTGCTAAAAAAAGCATCGCTGTCAAAGTAATGCGAAGCCATTCAGCTAGTAAAAGATCTTTCAAGATATTATCTAAGGATTCAACGGTGACAGGGTGTGTATCTAAAGAACAGATGGCTTATGGACTCACTATACGTTAGATACTCTATGATTACTATAATAAACACACTTTCTGAACTGAAAAGATATTAAGAGGAATACAGCGACAGGTGATCTAAAAAGCAATATGAAGTTACTAAACTTAAAGCAGGCCTTGATTAATGAAAATGGTGATAAACGAGAAATTGGCCAGATAATAACTTCGAGGCCTGTAGGTCCCTGATCCAGATCGGATAATACCTGTAATGCTACAGAACTTTACGAGTAAACTTTTAAGACTGTTGGGGTTGGTTTTAATCGCCATTGTAACTTTACTACCTAACTCTGGTAGAATAGGCCACTTGAAACCGATAGTTTAATCCTTAAGGTAGAAAGCTATTTTTACATGAAGGCGATGGAAAGCTTTTTCCAACAGTCGGGGAGCTACTGCAGCAGAAAACAAGTTGGACTAAACTAATAAGGTGGAGTTAAAACTGACGTCAGCTTTACTCGCCATCATTTTGGAATAATATTTAAAAATACGCCGCGTTTAAAGAAGAATACCAAGAAAAAGGCCATAAGAGGAATCGGTGCATACTATACATGCAAAAATTCCATTCAAAAGAACTAAAACGTGAAACCGAATGTGGCTAACTGAATAAATATAATGGTTGTAAGATATATTCTAACATATGGTTGCACTGTACGGTGGCAGATGATAGAAAAGAGCTGCCATAAAGAGCTTCTTATTTTGGTTCGAAAATGTGCCTTTAGATTTACATCCTAAGAAGCACTAGATGATATTCTTCACACTGTACTTATTGAGAACTGGGTGATGAGAATGACAGCAAGAAGTCTAGTTAGACGATGCAAATGGAAAAATTTCTGAACACTGGCTACACTAGAATATTATGATAGATTGGCCTTGGGGATCTTAGCTTACTTCAGAAATCTAGAATGGACTACGTGATCACTAAGAGAGAACATCACCGATAATGATGCTGACAGAAATTGTTTACTAGGATCTGGTAGTCTGTATAGGGGGTGTGCAGTTTTCACTGACGGGTCTTAGATGGATATAAAAATGGGAGGTGTGGTATATTTCGTGAAAGACAATGCTAAATTCGCCCAAAGACTATCTAATGGGTGAAGTATGTTCTAGGTAGAGATGCAGGCTTATTCAAGGCAACATATCTTGTAATGGAACATGCTTCTAGGGACAGTGTGGTTACTATTTATATTGGCAGTAAGGCGGCTGTTAGGACATTTAAGGCGCATTGTGTAAGGCTCAGGTTGGTAAGGCGCTAAAGCAAGGAGCTTAATAAGATTATGGACACCCTCAACATAGACCTTGTTGGCTTTTGGGACGATTTGAAAAATTTGGCAATTAAATTGTCGACGAGCTCACTCGAAGTATCTCAATACTAGATGAGACATATAAGGAGAAACCTATGAGACCTGCTATAGATCACTCCTATGGAAATATTAAGATATAGATGCTTAACACGGCAACTCTTCAGTGGGAAGCAAGAACAACGGTAGATAGATAAGGGCCATGTGGCCTTGGCTGAGCTTATCAGTCACTAGGTTGCTTATGTACTTGTGAAGTATGGGCGTAAGAACAAAAATTGGGTTCATAACTAGACCCAGATTATTAAAGATGTGTAAGGATAAAAAGGAACTAAAGCTTTAGATTGTAGAAACCTAGAGTAAAGAAGTTTGGTAAATATTTCAAAAAGAATTTCGGGAAGTTTTGCAGTGTAAACTGAAAAACATTATTTCTTTGACTTTGAGGTTGCTAGGAGGCAGGAAAAAGAGGAACATTTTTACACGAATGCCTTTTTCAGTTTTTTTGCTTTATGTTGGTCTTATTACTCTTATTACTATTCTCTTAAGTTAATGCCTTATTTTTTCTTTTTCTTACCTTTCTTTTGAAGCGATGCACAGTGAACCCAGAAGGCCTTCTAGCGCTGATGTATGCAATGGTTTGCCCCCTTTCATCACCCTTCGCAGCGTAGCGTAGCATATAAAAAGATTTTTGGGTATCAAAAATAACAAACTACGATCACTGTCACTGTTTATATAACACTGATTTAATTATAAGGCCTCTGTTAACAATTGTCTTCAAAAACACGGGACCGCTCATCTGTAATGAATACGTATTTATATATACATATTAAGGTCCTTTCGTTTCTCCAAGGATTCATGTTACATAACATAATAATAAATTGTGGTGTAAAACACAAAATGGGCAGGCTTAACTGCCTTTAACCTCTCTCCTTTCTTTTGTGTTAAATAAATTAGTGAATTATTATCAAATTAAAACTGTGTTTAGCTAGGGTTTCAAAATCCGGTTTGGCAGGGTTTAAACATATCTGTATGTTGGGTCGACCTGGAAGGTTTAAGAAAATAAAAAAAAATTTAATGGCACTAACAAAAAAAAAATTTCAAAACAAAATATATTTTGATGTTTTAGTTGGAAGCTAAACAATTTGTTTCAATAGTAACACTTCTTTTATGTGTACCCGCATCTAACGCACAACCATCGTTCATATACTTTATAAGTATGTAGCTTGCAAATTACTCTTTTGTTTTTTAAAACTTCATTTTATTTTGAAATTCATATACAAATTATGACTTGACAATGTCCTTTGGGCAATGTAGTAAGCTAATATTGCAAAAATAATTTTCATATTCTTATTGTCTTGAACCTTGCTACTCTTTTACTAACTTCTATGAAATGTAGATTAAAACTAATATCAAACTAATGCTTTGAATACATTTTGTTATAAATGAGTGTCATCTAGCCGTAATAGCTTATTTACCTGCATAAATATTATTTTTTCCTAATCTAATGTCCAATATATACTTTGGGGAAATTATGAAATTTTTATAAGAAAATTTTTGAAAAATGTTTCAAGTTGTTTTCAAGTAACTAAATACTGATATAAGCGATTAAACGAAAACAGTGAAATGAAACTGAACAGCAATTGCATACTAAAGTATAATTGCTTTGAGCCATATTCGATGTATGAATATACCTGAACATCTACCATCTGAAAAAAAATCTGAATTAATTTGATAAAAAAAAATTCTTACTTGCAGCTCTGGCACTGAAGTAGAGGTTTTTTGAAAAGCACTTACTACCCTTCCACTTTCTTATAAAGTTTTAGCTGTTTTTAACAAGTTTTTTCTGAGTGTACCTCTGGCTTTTGTATCGCAGCTGAAGCTATTGCTTTTTTAAAGTTTGCTACAATAACACTAACATTGACAGTTACCATTTAAAAGTGAAAATTCGACAAAGTTTCAAGTAAGTATGCGAGAATTGGTTCTTTATCAAATATTTAATATTTTCCGCACAGAAGTCTCCAATGAATTAGTGTGAAAATAGCAATAAAATTCTTTCGCCAGTTACAACGACTGCTTGAACGTCCATATGGCGCATATTTTCAATTTGCGAATATTTTGTGAAATTTTTTAAGGGCAAATACATATGTAGATATAGCCTTTTGAAAAGGAAGATGAAAAATTTTTTTATAAGTGAAATTCAATATATAGTTAACCTCTATACCCCCGGAAATCTACATTTGTTGGTATTTCAATTTTAAAAAAACGAAGCAAAATTTAAATTGCAGTAAAAAAATTTGGATTTTCTGTTAGCTTGCAAAAACCTTGTTTTAAGCAGATTTAAACGTTAGTGATTTAAAAGTATTTACTTTCTAGGTACCTAAACAATGTTTTTAAAAACTACCATCTAATGTATCAGAAATATAAACAAATGACTTTAAGGCAAGAAAGGTGGGCGTTGATGCAATGGACTTAATGCAAACTGCATGTCTTATCAGACGAAAAACATTGGCGAATTGGTAAAAACTTATCTTTTTTTTTGTAAGAGCCTAAGCTGATCAAATAAAAATTGAAAAATAGGCTCTTCTTATTTACACGTTTTGATTAATTATCACGCTCGTTCTTTTTTCTTAAAAACTATTTGCAGTAAAAACAAATTCTTAAAAACTATTAAAAGCACTTTAAACATTAAAAACATAACCCACCTCTTACAAACATTATGTTGAATACAAAACACCCATTTAGGGGTCACACTCGTCACAAACTGAGTGTGGTCATTTAAAGCAGCACTTTAGTTTCAGCTTCTACCTACCACTAAGCATCCAAAATTAACCATCCCTTAAAATCATAGCTTTCTTTAGATGTAATGTCAAGATGTTTGACCTGAAGAAAAAATATGGGTAAAATGGGCACACCCGTCACAACGGAATGGCCTAGAAATAACTAAAGTGCAAAAACTCAAAGTTAAGCACCACAGCTTTTTATTTTTTCTGTTTAATACCTCTCAGAAAATCCAAGGATTATAACTGTACTTTAAAATGCCTCGCTAACAAGTATGCTCTAAGACATTAAAAAATTTAGAATTTTCAGCTTTTTCAATAATAAGTTTTTGAGTTATTTAACAAACCGCTGCCGATATATCCTGTGTGACGTTAAGCATATGAAAAGGGAAAGCGACAAAACGAAAATGAAATTGACATTCCACTACTTACGCTTACTGAAAATGATGCTAAACAAGCAAATCCTTTGATCTTTATACCCTTGTCGTTCCATTTGTAATTTCTACAATATTCACTTAAGATCATATGAGGTTTATACTCATTTATTCTGGATCCTTGTAGATAGGGAAGTCGATATAGCCATGTCCTTCTGTCTGTCTGTGTGTCTGTTGAAATCAAGTTTTCGTATTTTATTAAAGTCGCACAGAAAACACTTTGATTACAAATAATCAGAAATATTCCTGAGACAATCGCTTTTAAAATCAGGTTAAAATGGTTTTTTTAATTGGTCGAGATAAAAGCGAAAACCCAAAATAACCCGTTTTCCTAGGAAGAATTCCGTGCATATACCCTTATATATCTCAGTTAATGCTGTCAGTCTTGCCACAAAACTTGGCAAGTATACCTTGAAAATGGGGGCATAAATTAGGAACAAAATTTTTCAGATAGGATGAGGGGAAGTAGTATTTCCCTTACAACTGCACATTTTATAAAAAATATTTCATGCGCTTAGTCCGAGAAACTAAAACTGCTATTGAATTAAAAATGTTCTGCAAGAAGTTATTTGACAATAAGACTTACATATTAGAAAAAAACTTTTTGGATAAATTTAAAATATTTTGTGAAATTTCCGATATGCTATATCTCGCAAACTATAACAGCTATCGACTTCAAATGTTCTACAAAAAAGTAATGAAGCAATTCTTACATTTTGAAAAAAAATAGTTGCATAAGAGCAGGAGGACGGGAATCTCCTTACATATAAACAACTTTAAATAAACTTTTAAAACGAATGATGTCGAAAACTTATAAAACTGTCGACGCCAAACCTTATTGATAGTATTTCTATCATACACACAAATGTTAAAATTTTGTAAGGAGCAGAACAATTATCGACCTTAAAGCCCGGCACAAAGTATTGTGCGTATATTTAAACTAGTATTAATATTTTGCAATCGCTGGCGCAAGACTGATTAACACTAACTTCTTTGTCTTCATTCTTACTCTCTTTTTTATTTTTGTATCGTTCTACCTACACATTTCCTTGCCTGTTTTATTTTTTCGACTGTTTTTGAAGGAACTTACAATGGGCCTATATGCCTCTGGATGAAATTTGCGGATTACACTCATCATTACCCTTCGTAACCTAACCCAACCTATTTATATTTCACTCCCCTCAATCAATTAATTTTTTAATATGATTATTTATTAAGTTTCATTTCCCCCTTGCCCTGTTCTTTGGGTATCCCTTCCGTATTATCCTTCCATAGAACTAAAACACTACAGAAAGAATTATAGCTACACCCATGTTTACATATTAAACAGATCCGCCTCATATTATTAGCCAATACGTAGCCTCATTGCTGGGTATTCGCATTCCTATACTACTTGATTAAATATTACTGTTTTCACTATTTTTTTCAAATTAAAAGCGCTATTGCTACCGTTTTTATAACATTCGCAGCATAAAAATAAGGTTTTTTTAATTTATTTATTTATCTTCACAAATCTTGTAATTTACAGTGCTGTGACACTTGTCTCTTTCCACGTAATTTTCAGGCGACATCAAAAACAATAAAGAAATCATTTTTGAAATTGCAAGATAAAGCACATTTGTAAAAGTTCATATACATGCGATAACACGCACAGATAACAACTTTATTCAATTGTTCTCTCTACAGTTTCGTTTTATAGTGAATCGCATGAAAAAAATTTAAAAAACATAAAAACCTTGCACGCACTTAGTAAAACGGAAACAATGGAAACAATGTTTTTAATGCAAAAGGAAAAAAGGAAAAATCAAAGGACAAACTGCTTAAATACAAATTGATTGTAAGAAAACGGAACCCCTTAAAAGCAGCAATTCAATGAAAACGACGACAATGAGAAAAATATGAATGCACCACTACCAAATCATGGTTTTTTAACAGCAAATTTTCAATTGATTTTTCCAATTGAACTAAAACCCTTAAGGTAAATGCTTTAACAGACACAACTAGAAAAGTTGGCAAGGACCAACAGATACTGTTAGAAATAAGCAGAAAAGCTAAAAAGCTTAAGTACCACAAGTCAATTGAAATAAAGTTTTTTTATGAATGATCATGATGGCAACATAAGTTTGTTGTGTCATAATTGTAAATGGTGCGGGAACATCTTAACAAAAGATAACTTTACGAAAATGAATATTAACTTTTACATCCTTAACGATTCAGATCTATGTACTTACGCACATACATATGAATGTATGTGTTTACTGTTTTGTAAACTAGAAAAGTTTTGATTTTGTATCTTAAATTTTTAAAAAATACTTGACATATTGTTGAACATATGTTTAGTTATAGTAATGGGAATTTGGAGATAAAAATCCAATTTGCTAGTTATTTCTAGTAGAGATCTAAAACTTACTAGATTGTAAATAGTTGATAAATTTTTATAAATTAAAATAAACTAATAATTGAACCACTATTTTTTTAAAAAAAGCTTTAATTATTACTCTACCTTTAAAACTTTTTAAATAATTTTAGCTTTTTATTAAAATTTTGTATAAAGCTTCCTGGTTTATTTTTTCAGTTATAATCATAAATTTATACCAAAAATTCATTAACCCTATACTAATTAAGTGATAAGTGATATGTAACGATTTTGGTAAGTTCTTTTTAATCAGTAATTAGCATCTGATTTATATATTACCATAAATACTCAAGCATTGTTTAAAGCTACACCACATACATACAAAAATAAACTTTACAAGCCGTAGCGGTGCCAAAAGTACGGTGACTACTGATTTTTCTAAGCCGAGTTCTTAAGCCAGGTACGATATTTCTAGTACGAATTTTTTACTTTTAGATACATTTGGGTCAAAAACGGATTGATTAAATTCAACAACCGTACTTGATGTAAGCTTAAAAAGATTGATTTTAGCGTTAACGGGATTAATCCAAAAATGAAATAAAATTTTTCTAACTTATGGAGTTTTGTTAAATTTATTTTTATTTTATAGATACCTTTAATTTATAATGTAAAAAACTTTATTTTTTGTACCTATCGTAGCTGGGACTTAAAGCATTTCGCACTGTAGCACCAGCGCTCTTCCTTAAGGGAACCGAGACCCTATGTTTTTATGTGTAAAATAACATATTAAAACAACATTTTTTTTCTGCTTGATTTGTTGAATCAATCCGAAAAGGCTTGATTTAAGAAAATCTAAGTACAAATCGTGCTTAAAAATTTCAAAACCGGTTGTGAATAAATTCAAGAAAAAAAATCTTGATTTTAGTATGACGAAGAAGGATTGATTTAATTTCGGAACAGTGATTGATTTCAGCTAAAAAATTATGACTTAAGCGTAAATGGGACTAAAACAAAAATGAAAATTAATTTATTATTTTTTTAATCCTTAATTAAAGAAAAAGATTTTATATTTTATTTTTATTTTATAAATATTAAAAATCATTTTTTAAAACTTTTTCTAAGCTTGCCGCGGCTGGAACTTGTGCAGGAGTCTCTAAGAACTACAACACCAGCGTGCTACCATCTAGGTTTCTGAGACACTTTGTTTGTAAAAGTTTAAATATATCCAAAAACAACTAATTTTTCTCTTTAATTTTTTTTAAAATCCTGATTTAAGAAAACCTTAGTACAGATCGTACTTAAAAATTTTAAGTACTATTTTTGATAAATAAAAATAAAGTTTTTGGTTTTGAAATTTGTTTTTTCCTTTTTGTGTAGAAATCATATCTTGGATTATATTTTAGAAAAACTTTTGCACTGATATATTGATGTCTAAAGGGTCCAAGCCATGCAAAAGTACTTCTGAAATAAGTTTTATCAGCTATACTTGCTTACATGTTAATACAACCTTTAAAAAATGTTGGAAATTTTCCAAAAGGATGAAAAATTACTTCCATTTGAAATCAATAGGCTCACATAAATTTGTCAAGTCATCCAAAAAAAATTGTGGATGCTCTGTCCCTGTTTCTCTTCCAATACCTTTATTGGGAATGAATATTTAATAAGTTAGTTAGCAAAGTCAGAAGTCTCAGAAATACATCTGATGGTTTTTAAATAATGTCCGCATATCTGGCTAGATTCCAGTGAAAACCTTTGTTGAAAGTACAAAAAGTTTATTTTAAAGAAATTTTACACAGCTTTGTTCACTTACATATTGCTTACCGAAAAGCTTGTTCGATTGTACAAATTCTACTACATGTACACAGAACGAAAAACGGCTTTCTAAAATCAAGAATTTTATTCTTGATTTTACCCAAAATCTTTCTTGAAATTTTCAAGTACGATCCTTACTTACATTTTCTTAAATCAAGCCTATTCAGTTTGCTTCAACAAATCAAGCAGAAAAAAAGCTTGTTGTTTAAATATATTATTTAACATTTCAAAACAAAGTGTCTCGGTGGCCTAGAGGTAACGCGCTTGTGCTGCAACACAGAAATCCCTGGTTCGAATCTCAGCTTCGGTAGGTACAAAAATGAAATTTTTAAATTATAAATTAATTATAAATTAAGTATAAAATAAAAATAAAATATAAAGTTCTTCTTCTTTAATAAATAAAGGTCCATAAATCAAAAAAATGACATTTCATTTTCGAATTAATCCCGCTTATGGCTTAAACCAATCTTTTTCACGCTTACATCAAGTACGGTTCCGAACTTAAATCAATCCTATTTAGGCTTAATTGTGGCTAAAAGTAAGAAATTCGTACTTAAAAAATTTTACTTGGAGTAAGAAATTTCGTACTTGATTTAAGAAAAACCGTACTCACCGTACTTTTGACACCGCTATGGCTTGATTTAAGTAAAGTTTTCTTAGATAATTTTTTGTGTGTATGTCCATATAAATTCCACGCTCAGCAATTACACTTAGCCATAATCAGCGATATCGAGTTATAAAAACGCTTGTATGGGTTATTTTAACTGTTTATCATCCAACTTGGTACCATCTGATTGTTCAACTAATGTGATTTTCGAAGTATACATTCTCATTTATGTAGCGTTCATATTCGGTTTTTCTTTTTAAACCGAACTTAAGATGTACTGCATACTAACATAAATGATAGCACGGCATTATGTTACAAAATTTTTATTATGTTTTTTTTTAGAATTTATTAAAAAAAATTATTGTTTAATTTTTAAATACAATTAAGCCGCTAATTGGGGCAATCAACTTTTTAATCAAAATCGTTGAATTTTTTTAAATAATTTTTTAAATTAAAAAAATTTTCGTACAATTTTTTCTGTGTTTTCTGTTGTTTTTAATAAATTAATAAATAAAAAATTAGTATAAATATATAGTTTTTTATGTATTAAGCACTAACACCCTTATTTCCTAAAACATAAACAATATGTATGAAAAAGCTTTTTAAATTTTAATTTTTTTCATAGAATTGTTTTCGTTATTATGCGTTGCGTTTTACGTAATTAGGCCCTAAATGCTTTTAAGTTTTCTATTATGATGTCTTCTGGTTTTCCCTGTCATTTTTTAATATTGTTACTACCAAGAAAGAATGTTTCTGCATCTGTGTGGTTCAATTGATTTTGCTATTTTTAACTTCTCTACGCTTAAACTTTATGCTGACTTACTGATGACACTGTCAATCATGCAAAAAAGCTGTTTTTTTATAACCTACTGCAATAACAGCAGCTCCTTTTATTTAGTTTTGACAGTATTTTTACAATGGAATTCGAAAAATATGACATTTACAAAGTTAAGAGCTCGTTTAACTTGATAAATTTATAAATTTATGCAATAAATATTTTGAAAACTTTTATAAGAATGAATACAAATAGATGTTTTCATATTTATATATAAGTATAAATCCTATCCATATCTAACATAACATTAGTTGTAATATTAGAACTCAATTTTCTACAAACCAAATCCCCTTAAAACCTCGATTCGTTAAGTGTTTTTAATAAAATGTTTCTTTTGTTTTATATGACATTTCAACCCCACGAGACAATGACGACCGATATCATGTTTTTCGCTTTAAAATCTTTTAATGTTTAATTTAACAATTCAACCCTGGCACTTAATACAAAAGTTACTGTTTTATTGATGTCCTGACATTTCGTACCTTCTTCTCTTTTATTTATTTTAAGAAATATTGTTTGTTTTCTTTCTTTTAATCATTGGCGTAGCTACAAATAATTTTCTAGGGGTCAGTAACTTAAAGTGCATAAACCAAAACATTGTTGCTAAAAAATCTTTTATATTTGTTGGGGTGCGAGTGACCAAAATAATTGCATTGCCTCCCCCCCCAAAATGGCCTTCCTGCACCAGTGCTAAAAGTCTCAAACAAAATCTTCTGTAGTATGTCTTTGTGTATTAGTATTTTGCCTGTATTGTTTATGGTATTAATTAATGTTCGTTGGTTCTAAATGCTTGGTTGTTTTGTTTGCTGTCTTATCCATGTTTCTGTCATAATATTTGTTCTTGTTAATTAAATTGTGTGAATATAATAATTTTTCATATGAATGCACACATTTTATCAATTAAAAACAATTCAACCCACATTTTTCATGCTGGTATGGATTTAATTTATAAAAAAAAGATGTAGGATGAGCACCTTTTTTTACGTTTACAAAAAAGTACTTATGTATATTAAATATTTATACACATATATACGTATAAGTATATCGTCACCTAAATTGCAAAGGATTAACCTTGAATAAGGCTTTATAGAGGAAAACACTTTTAGAAAACAAATTATGTTTTAATAACAATCAAACAATAAATTTTCTATAAAATCTCATTTTTATACTCTTAACAAAAGAGTGTTCATATCGCAAGCCTAATCAAAAGTAATCTCAACTAAGAACGATTAGTATTTTTAATGAGTGGCTTTTTTCTATTAAAAAAAAAACATGATTGTAATTTGAAAACCCAATTAATTTCAACAGAAATAAAGCTGCCTTAAAAATTTTGTATAATGTGTAATTTTTGTAAAAGGAAGGAGCAAAAGGAATTTTATTCTTCGAACAAATAGGCACTTTAATAATATTTTTTATCAGTCTATATCTCAAAAATTATTACAGTTATAAACTTCAAACCTACCGACGGGGATCTTACCAGTTTTATTCATTAAGGTCAATTTTATTGATATTTAATTGAAAAAATAAACGAGCAAGCAAATGTTGCCTACTTAATATTTGACTGCAATGTAGAAAATTAAAAAAAAAATTGTAATAAATATTTAAAAAAAACCGCCTTCTTTATTGTAAACTTATAAAGTAGGCATAGTGTCACAAGAGCCTTATGAGCCTTTTGTTACTTCAAAGGAAACTAGAAACGCATAAAAAAGCGCAGTGCTTTTTTGACTTTATAAAATCATTGCATATAAAAAAATAAAGGGGGGTTAGGTACTTGATAAAACGCTTTTATACACTCTGTTGGGAGTTTTCCAGTTGGTGCAAAAAAGTTTAAGCTTTATCCACTTAGTACCGTAGAACAGGCAACATACAACTTGCCATGAGAGAAGCAGTAGGAGTTTCCAAGTGCAAGCCAGCAACCTGGAGAGCTTGACCCTGGGATAAATTAATTATTAAAAAAATGCTGGTGTAATTGGAAACTGCAAGCGTTAAGAATTAGAAGGTAAATCTTTTGGATTACTTGGTATACAAAGCTTAAAAATATCTTTCCCTGCGATTTACCCAATCAGTATTTTTGCTCCAATAATATTTACATATGCAAGGTGTCCGCCGAAAAGGTATACTATTTTTTTTTGTTTATAATTTTAAATTAAACGAAAGAGAATTGATTATATTTTGATAAATGTTTTATTTAATGTCGGCAATTATGTATGAAATACAATATCAGATATATGTCCGCCTCTGTTAGCCTCACAAATGCGAGCCCTTTTGAGCACATTTTTCATTACATTCTTACACATTTTACGCGGTATTTCATTAATTGCATCACGAATATTTTGCCTTAATTGCTTCAGCGTTTCTGATATGTTCGCATAAAACTTGCTTTTCAGATATCCCTACAAAAAGAAGCCGGAGAAGTAAAATCAGACGACAGTAAAGGCCAACCAATATCACCATTTCTTGAAATACTCTCGATATACGATATGGCACCGTCTTGTTGGTACCACATATTAGCCAAGCCCAAAGCATGCAGTTGTGACATTAAAACGTTTTCAATCATATCACGATATAGCTCTCTATTGACAGTTAACGTCATGCCGCTTAAGTAGCTGCTCCTGACCAAATTGTACCCAAGACGGTCAATTTAAACGGTTGCAAAGGCGACTGATGAACAACTTGAGGGGGTTTCATTGCCAAGAACCGACTATTTTGTTTATTCGCGCATCCATTGGAATGAAAATGTGCATCGTCCCTCATTATGAATTTTTCACGAAAATCGAGGCTGTCATGGGTTGTCATGTTTAACGAATAAAACACATTGGTTTACCCAATATTTTTTTAAAATAAATTTGCGGCAAAGGAAGTAGTATACCGGGCCGGCGGACATCCTATACTACAATTTATACCTACACCACATTATATTCAAGTTTTTATTATTGTTTCTTTTTATATTGTAAACACTCGATTTCAATTTCGATATTTTATCAGAATTTATTGGAAGCTTAGAGACAAAATTTTCTAGTTTTCTTATAAACTCTATTGGTAACCTTAAACCAATAAAGAGCGACACTGTAGATCGAAATGTATTTAATTCTTAAAAAACTTTTTTCGGAAGCTGAAAACATCTTTACAAATTCGTATGGGTATAAAAATGCAAACATTTTTAATTGTACTTTGAGGATGTATCGAGCATATAGATTTCCCGACAAAATTATAGAAACAACCCAAGAATCCAATTCATTAAAAAACTAAATCTGCTCAAAAGAAAATGAAAATTTCTGACTTCTAAATGACTAATAAGACTTACTTAGACAACAAAACATTGAATTAATTATACCAAAGGATGCTCTCTTTTTTATCGACAAAACCCTTTCAGTTTTTTAACGTCTCTAAAGCTTAAAGTCAGGCTAGAAGGCATGTAAACTAAAACAAACTTAACTGGGCAGTGAGGTTTTGTGACTTTTTATAAATGTACAAAACCAACTGACAGTTTTTGGTTATAAATCGATACTATTTCTTTTGCCATTAAACAAGAAAGGCTGGCGTATTTTAAGGTGGAGTTCCTAGACCAATTCTGTGTAAGATTGGAATATTAATTGTATTTTAACAAAGATTGAGATTTAAAAATTAAATAAAAGTTAAAAAGTATTATCTGTTTTTTGGTTACGCAAATATTATTACATTAAGACACACATAACACTTTAGATATTATGCCAACAATAATCAAAATAATAATTCTAAAACTACAACTACAACTTTTCATATGCACTCTTTGTTCGGTACAGAGCGTTAGTAGTAAATATCTTATATTTAACCAAAATTTAATTCAAATTAGAATACAGAAATATTTTCTGAATTCAAATATATGCTTTAGCAATTTTAATTCTTTGTTTAAAACGAAATTTAAAACCTGCCATATTTGTTCTTTCTCATGGCAACACTTTTTCTTTTATTTCTTCTTCTTCTTATTATTACCATATTTTTGCCTTATTCGTCTCTATTTAAAAGAGTATAAAGGGCAGCATGCATTTTGCATACATTAATTTTGTTTCGTTTTTTATTATGTTTTTCAAAATTAGTTTTCTGATCACCAGTTGTCAGTAAGATGTTGAACATATTGATATGATGGTTTTGAGTTTTGAACCAGGGACTTTCCGCACCGCAGCACAAGCGCTTCCTCTAGGATAACGAGACACTGTTTTTAAATGTAAAATAGTATATAAAAACAACAAGTTTTTTTCTGCTTGATTCGTCGCAGCAGTCCGAATAGGCTTGATTTTAGAAAATGGAGGTACGGATCGTACCTAAAAATTTTAAAAAATTCAAGGATAAAATACTTGATTTTAGAAGCGGGTTTTTCTTATTGTGTATCATCAAGATAAGATACTTTGCTTGACTATTACGTATTTCTTTCATTCTTCCTGCCCCTTCGAAAATGGTTTTTATTTTTGGTCCCGGGACGTTACATTTACTTTACATAGAAAATAAACTTCTCAATCCTTTTAATAACCAGATGATTCATCAACACTGCTCTTAGGATTTTTTGTTCATATTTATCCCTAAGAAATTGAAAAAGATTAAAGTGCTGTTTTTTCAAGCCGAGTAGTAATTGTCTTGGGATGGGTTATATGTATTTTGTCACTACTCGGATTTAAAAAGCAGCACATAAACAGATCCTATATTTTTTAATAAATTTTCATTTATGTATGAAAAGTAATATAATCACTATGAAAATTATTTTTTATATCTTAAACACATATTGCAAAATTTTCTTTAAACAAAGTATAAAAGGAGATTATTTTAAAAATACTTAAGCTTTTTTACTGGATAATAAAAAAAAAGGTTTAATATTTCTAAAGACACATATCTGTATGCGATAATGTGTGTATGAACATTTAATGTCTGTGTTAGAGTTGGCATTATGGTTGTGTTTATATTTTGTCTAATGTTCTATTATTTTAACCACTTTTGATTTTGACACCAGCTGATGCTGTGGTCACTTTGAAAGAGAGTTCTGTCTATAAAATATTTTAAATCTATAAAATATACTTGTAAATGAACACAAGCAATTTTCATAAAACATTTAAATAAACACTTGCACCCATGCACCAAAAATATGTGGTCTGCAGTAAAATATTTATATGTATATTGGTCCTCGATTGCTTATAAAGCAAAAATACTTTAGGACAGAACATTGAACAATTTTTTTTACAAAATTTTTTGTTTTTACAATATATATGTATATGTGTGTGCGTATGCATGCATTTAGTTAAAAAAATAAGGATTTTATTTTACTCCATGGAAAAACAAAAACCCAATGCTGCAGGCATAAAATGCGTTTTAAGCTAAAATTCTAAATTTTCATGAAATGGCATTTTCATGTTATTAAAACTCAGTATAAATTGGTTGAGAATATTTTTGTTATTTTTTTTAAATATATCTGTTCCCTTTATTTTACGTCAACATTTTTATTTGGTTTAGTTTTGATTTTGGATTTACTTCGGCCAATTGAACACAACAGCATTTTACGGTTCTGTTGACGGCAATGTATCCAGCTTTTAGGGCTGCGAAATCCTACCAATATTAGGCATCGTTTAGTAGATGCAGGGCTTTTCCAGAGTTTTCAACCAAATAAAGAAAGCTTTTTAATGGTTGTAAGCAGCAAGCAACTTAATAGATTTGAAATTTTGTAAAATTTTACTTGCCGCTCTAGTTCTTAATTGTAAAAAAAGTATAAATACTGACTAAAAGGCTTTAATCTTACAAATTTTTAATACATAATTTTAAAAAATTTAATTTCTCATGTCAGCCAGTTTTATGTGGCACAGAATAATACACGGTCTGTCTATTTTCATTTTGTGGATTTACTTAAATACGTCAATAAATTGGGGAAAATTTCTTACAAAACGTGAAAAAAAATGATTAAAAACAAGTAAAAGCGCTATGGTCTGCTGTGCCGAGCCTTATGTGATCTTTACATTAGTCTTTTAACATACCCAGCTATGTGATTTAGCCGAGTTATTTTGTACTGCAAATGTTTTAATGAAAATACTTTGTGCCGGGGTTGAAACTGAAAGTTATCGTAGTTTTTGAAAAAGAAAACCTTACAAAATTTTAAAGTTTGTATGTGTGATAGAAATACTATGTAGAATGTTTGTGGTCGAGTATTTAACAGTTTTTGATATTATTACTATTAAAAGTATGATAAAATTATTTTTTTTTTATTAGGGATTCCCCCCCCCCCCCCCCCCGTGTTACTATGCATTTTTTCCAAAAAAAATATATGAATTACTGTATCATTATTTCTTGTAAAATATTCGAAATCGATAGCTGTTATAGGTTCCGAGATATGGCATATCGAAAAATTCATAAAATTTTTCATTTGTAATACAGCTGCTCCTTCTTCTACTTTTATCCAAAAAAAAATTTTCCCAAAATGTAGGTCTTATTGTCCAATTACTTCTTTTTGAATATTTCTAATATCTAGCTGTTATAGTTTCCGAGATAAAGCATATCGAAAATTTCATAATATTGTTAATTTGTATGGGTGCTCCCCTTTCCCTGCTCCTATCTTAAACTTTTTTTTTCAATATGTAAATCTAATGTTCAATTTCATTTTGTAAAACCTTCAAAGTCGATAGGTGTTATAGTTTTTGAGATACAGCGCATGAATTATTTACAAAATATGTATGTACATAGTAGGGGAAATACCGTTTCCCCGGATCTTATCTAAAACAAGTTTTTCCATTATCTAACTCCTTATCTTCAAACTATCCGCACCAAGTTTTTTTGGCAATAGTGACTATATGTAGGGATATATGCACGGATTTTTTTCTTAAAAAACAGGGGTTCTTTTGAAATTTCGTTTATATGTATCTCGGTCAATGACGAACGGATTTTGCTGAATTTAAATACCGATTGTCGCAGGGATATTCGTGATTGTTCTGTATTTGTGTCCAGAAACTTGATTTAAACAACCACACAGACGGACAGACAGATATGGTTATATGGACTCTCCTATCTATTAGGATCCAGAATATGTATACTTTATGGGGTCTAAAGTAAATATTGTAGAAATAACAAAAGGAATGATTAACTTAATATACCCTTATATCTATGGGAAAGGTATACAAAAAAAAACCTCAAACGTTAAAGTTTGATCTTAAATTTTTCTTAGTAGATTAAATATTGTAGAAATTTAAGAAAAATTGTCTCCGTGGAAAAAAAAATTACAAAATAGTTCTATCAATTCAAAAGTTACCCGGTTTCAGCCGACGAAAAGGAATTTTCAGCCACTGTGCGACATACAAAAAATTCGATGTAAAGTTTTCAGAAATATTTCTAGGCATATCGCTATTTAGAATAAACAAGAGATTCACAATAGACCAAAAAATAATTATAAATTTGAAATAGCTTATTTGAAAACGGCGAACTTAATTGGGGGAACATTTTTTTGGATAGGTATATAAGTAGTAGCTCCCGATTACCAAAATCTTATGTTTTATACTTTTAAACAAAATTGATTGAATGATTGGTAGACCCATTTAAATCAAATCATTATTTTGAAAATTTTCATGTGCTATATTTAAGAAATTCTTAAAGTTACTAATCCTTTACCATCTAGAAATAAAATTCTGCGAAAAACTTATTCAAGAACTTAATAATTTTCATGATTCATTACTTTCTATAAATAACTCGTCCAAAATAGTTAACAATAAAACTATATGTTTTATGTGTGTATGGTATGCGACCATATTCAAAACTTTTTCCTTAAAATATAAAACCCTCTTACATTGAACACTATAAGTAAAACTGCCTTTTTTTATAAAAAAATTGCAACACAATTTAACAGATGCAGTGTCGCCTAAAAACAAAGAATTATTTTGTTTTAGTGGTATAAATGGGAGCTTAAACTAAAACAAATATAACAAAGTAAATGTGTACAATAGCTTAGGGTTTCCAAAAGTTTAAAAAAAGTATTGAAAATAGCAAATAAAAATAAATGTGTCAATAGCTGTAGTTTGGTTTTACTAAAAAAATTTTATAGCTCTGCCACTAAGTATCGAAAAACAACAGCAACTGACTTTATGTGTCCTTTTTGACGCTTTTTTTTACAAATATTTCATATCATTTTGTTGCAGTACAGTTGTGGAAGAGTGCAAAATAACCAAAATAAATAAATAAACGAACAAATACTCGAAATTTGTTTGTTAAAAGCGGCTAAGGCTCAAATATATTTTGGTGTTAGTTTTTATTTACCCAAATATTTTTATTGTTATTTGTTAAGCTTTCCAAATATATGAAAGGGATTTTAAAACAAACCGTAATATTATTTCATTTGAATACATTAACAAATTTTGTGAATTTCTATTTTCACGTACTTTATTAGTGATGTATTCAGAGTTTTAAACTCTTATATAATAACCATCGCATTTGAAAAATACTTTTAAAAAACCAGCAGATGCGTATGATGAATAATAAATTTAAATTTAAAAATAAACAGATCACACATACGCAACCGAATTCACCTAACTACGTAGTTTAAATGAAACACAACTAAGGGCCATTATTACAACTTCGCGTTAGCTTAAAGTGAGATTTTATCGCTTGAATAAAAACATTTTCATTATTACAACTTTCTTTTAACATAAAAATGAGCGATAAATTAAAGGCAAGTTCGTCTTGGCGGTAAGTTTTACAAGGAGGATTTATGTTTAAGTTACCATATTTTTTTATTTTAATATGGTAGCACTATCCGTTACACAATTTTTGCTTTTCAAAATGTAAACAAAAGTGCGTCGTTGCCACTACAATCTTATTACTCCTTCAAAAGTAGTCGGTAATTGCTAACGGTATTGCCACACAATAAGAAATATGTATTTAACTTTACCGGCAAGTTGTAATAATGGAAATTTGCTAACGGCCACTTTATCGCCATGTTCTGTTAACGCTACCATTTACTACCGCCAACTTTGTCGCCAACTTGTAATAATGGCCCTAAATGGATTTAGGTGTTTTTAAAAAAAGAATTTTATGATTTTTGTTACTCAATATTTTGATTAAACTCTTGACTTTAACTGTTTTTTTTAAGTGAAACCAAATAGCGACGCTTTAATTCTAAAAAGCTATGTGAGTGGATAATTTTTTAGAAAGTTTTAATCGCGCCTAGGTAGAGGTTTTCGAAAATCGAAAATACAACTACCACTGTGCAATCTGAGAGTATCCTTAGCCAGAAAAGGCAAAGAAAAATTTTATCGGTTCCAAGTTATTACAGCAGTGTATTAAGTCCTTTGACATGTACTAAAATGACCAGATTACCGTCGGTTGTTGCTAGATAACCTATGGAAATATGATTCCGATTTCAGACAACGTAAAAGCTTTTGATTAGTTAAATTGTAAAAAAGGTCCTATATTTAATAAAAAGAAATATATATTTACATTTATAACCTGATATATCGGCTTAAGTACATGTTGCTAATAAAGAAAATCACCTTTGCTAATTGATTTTTGCTCTTGATTCTTAAGCCTAGAAAAATTAAAGATGGACTTTAAACGCTGTTAATAACCGTGTCAAAATTGTTTAAGTAATTACTTCACAACAAGCACATTCAAATCTTAAATTAAAACAATTACCTCTTTAATCAACAATTTACGAGAAAACAAAAACAATCGAACAAGAAAATTCAAAAATATATTGGTCTGTGCCTTTTATTATGGATTTTTAAGCTTTTCATAAAATGTGTCATGAACGCGTGTTAACCAAGCTAAAGCTCAACTTCCAGTTAATTTTAATAGCATTTTCAAAAAGCAGATAGCCGACCGACAATTTATAATAATAAAAAACGGGGAACACTGAAGTTGTTCTGAATCAACTGTGGCTGACGTAGCTCAAGAAAGTTTCCTAAAACCAAACCTTCACGACTTTTATACATCAGGCAAGCGCATTAATAGTCAAATATAAAATCAACATTTGCTGATGATACATCTTTTCTCAGTACTAATGAAGATCCTTAATACTATCCATGTATGGGAATAAGAAAAGTTATCAGAAATGAAACAAAAATACTTCCACAGTACTTGTAAGTTGTTAATAATCAGATAATTTCTCTACATTTTGGATTGGCAATTATCTGGATGGTTGCTTTACATGGAAGTCACATACTAATGCTAAGTTGATGCAAGTAAAACAAAAAAGATCCCAAGTTCGTTTGCTATATAAAAGAAACTCCGCTCTAATTTCAATGTTCTTCGTTACGGCGCAACTTATTCGTCACTAGCAATAAGAAAGTTTAATGTTTTCGAACCAAAGTCCTCCTTGGCATATTTAGAACAGTAACTTCTGCAAGGATCTACAATGTCCTCTTGTAGAATACGAAATTTAAAGCTGTGTCAATTATTTTAAAATAAATAAATTAAAACAGCATAGAAATGCATAAAACTCCGCTTGCATGATATATCTTTCAATGTAGCGTTAAAAAAAAAAGACACGGTTGCCCTCAGATAAAACTATCAAAAGGGATTTACATTGAATTTGATTTTAGTCAACGAGAAAATACTCACTATCAACACAATGGTAATATTTGAGAAAATTCTTAGCTTGTGAAGTTATAGGAGGACTATTTTTATTTTTGGGTCCTTAATATTTATCTGCAATCTTTTGACTCAGTTTGATAATTTTTTTGAGAAAATAATAAAAATTTCTAAGAAAACTTGTAAGAAACATATTAAGCTACAAAAACGTTGGCCCTCAAATTACAGTGTTGTGCTCCAGGGAAATAAGACTTAATGAAGTTTGATATTCATTAAAATCAAAAAAAGTTTGAATTCAATTTTTGACGTTACAAACTGTAGCTTTTAAACTATTAAAAAATATTTGCATGTAATTTAACTTATAAAGCGAAACAAACTTTATGAACAGCTTTCGTGTTTTAAGTGACCTTAACTAAAATTTTCCCAGAATATTAAAACTTGAATGTTCCTTTCGAAAAGACTTTGGAAAAAAGGTAAAATCGACCCATTTAGAAAGCAGCTTTAGTGTTAAAATAAACACATGAAATTCCACAATACAATTTTGACAATATAAATTCTCTTAGAAATTTTTTATAAAACATTAATTTGCAAAAGTGATACACTTACATGGCCTTGGTCCAATTTCATAAGCATTATTTTATTGTCAAAAGTAATACTCTTGCCCGCTAAAGGCTTACAAAAAAGGGCACAGTTCTTTGTTTGTTAAAATTTTTCAGTTCCAAGGATTGTACATATCGAGTGGTAAAATGACGTAACCATTTTATGTTTATTAAGCTTTTTGGTTTTATAAGTTCGTATGGGACTTAAGCATTAACTTTTCAAAAATTTTTATAGCTAAGCTTAGCACTTTGTATTGGAAAAGACTTTCTTAAATTATGCTCTTAAATTGCGATTTAATATAAAACTAAGAAATATGGAGTCTAAAGTTTATTACATTGCTGGGACAAAGAAAATCACATATTTTACTTTTAAGCTAAAAAAATTTTTAAAATATGAACACGCATGCTATGAAACCACTTACATTTTATTGCAGTTAAAAACAACGTCATACAGTGCAATCACACATTCATCTACACACACATGCAGAAAAACATCACATAGAAAGTCGCATGTCATTACAAATTTATCGCTTTTAATTTTTACGGAAGAGTGATAAAAATAACAACAAATATAAAAATGCGAAGAACATAGAAAAACCACAAAACAAAATATTCCCTTAATAGATCTGCATACAAGTACATGTTATTGCATACCCTTTTACACTTTTTAATGCAAAAATGGGAATTCTGTTAAGGCTACGATAGGGTGGCAGGTTTATTTTAAAGTAATATTAAGGTTTTAAGAAATTTAAGTCCCCTATTAGTCTTGGCCAAATGAAAATGCTGAGCCGTACATTTTTTGCACAGTTAATTGCGTAACAGCATTTAATTTGATTTTTAAAAATTGAAAAATTACAATTAAGCTTTAGTTTTTAAAATTTTGGTTACAGACTATAAAAAATTTTTCTTCGATGACATAAAGACTAATAACGGACTTTTTAATTGCAGAAACTCAAGTATAAGGTTAGCAATATTGTACGCTTCAAAATGAAATTAAAATAATATTTTTGCGATTTTAAATACTGTAAAATTTTTACTACATACTTGCTTACATGATTTTGAAGGGTATTCGAAATTCAGCGCCTTCAATCACAATATATCTACTTGGTATACCTTTCACATAAGTGAAAAGGGTATATATAAGTTTGCTATTCCGTTTGTTATTTTTTTAATATCTATCTGCAACCCCATAACGTATATATTTTCTTGGTTTTTATATGTAGAGAAATCGACTTAGAAATGTCAGTCTTTCCGTCTGTCCGTCTGTTCATGTTATGGTTAATATCAATTTTTGAATCCCCCCGATGTTGAGTAGACCCGTATGTGGTATCAAACATCCGGAAGTATCTGCCAGCATACCGCTATGTAAATCCAGAAAAAACCGACCGCTAACTTACTGAGATATAAGCTAAAAACCAAGACTACCTCTGTTTATTTCTCCAAAATTTTTACATAAAAACCTCTACAACTGCCCCGGAGTTTCCCCGCACAATGTACAATGTACATCCGATTCGTCTTAACTTCACTCCACAAATATTCTTTTGGAAGATATTTACATCCTTTATCGTTCCCCCAACAGGGTTGTCAAAGGTAAAATTTAAGACCGACCCCAATTATTTTTTCCTTCCAAATATTTAGGTGGAACATACTTATCCTTTTAAATCCCTACAACTTCCCCCGAATCACCCCAAGCGAAATAAAGTATATCATAAACCCCAATTAGTTTTTCCTCTTAAACATGTTCCTAAAAAGGTTGTCATAAAAAGTTTTTTAAAATTAAGATAAAAGTCTCTACAACATCCCTGGAGTCGCCCTTGAAGGAATAAAATGTATGACAGACCTCCATTAGTTTTCCATCCTAAACATATTCATTAAACATTCTTACCCCCTATTTCCATCACATAAGGGGGCTGCAACACAAAATTTAAAAAAAAATATGTAAAAACGCCTATAACTTTTCCAAAGTCTATCTTAGAGAAATAAAATATACAACTGAACCAAATTAGTTTCCGCGACGAAACATATTCCATCGCCTAAATGGGCTTTCATACAAAATTTGGGAAATTTTAATAAATCCCCCACTACTGCTTCCAGTGTGCCCGTGGACAGGTCAAATGTTGTACTGACCTAAATTCATTTTTTCTTGCAAACATTTTCCTAAAATATATCTACACATGCAAAATTTTAAAAATTTAGGGCAAAACCCCTAAAGCTTCCCTATTCACCCTAAGAGAGTTAAAATATGACACTGACCCCTATTTCAAATACTGCAAATATTTCATAAATAAAAAAAAGGATAAAAATAAAAAAAGTTTGCGGTTTCCAAATGCCAATGTGAAGGGTATCTCAAATTCGGCCCCACTGAATATAGCGCTCTTTCTTGTTTTTTAGTCTGCTTTTTGGCTACAACTTATTAAAAACAATAAATAAAGATTTCGTGACAAGTTATCTTATAAACCATTTAACTTTCAGTAAAGTGTACGCTTATATTTGCATATGTGCCTAAAAGCCAAAGTACAAAAATGTGGATGAGTAAAAGAAAATCGTTATTAAAAATGGGTTTCAATTAAGCTGGGCTTTTGTTGAAGGCTACTGGTAGGCTGTAATATGTTTTTTTTATATCATGTAATATATATAAATATTGTGATTACAATGCGGTCATAATAAATTGTTTAAAAAAAATGAATTAAGAGCATTTATCAATAGCAACCTTCACATATTAATGCAAACTTACTATGCTGATTCAGTATATTTTCTATCATCATATACAACTTATTTTTTCAATTTTATTTTACTATTACTTTTAAAGAAGTAAATAAGTACATCATATAATTATTATGGCAAATAGGTGCCGTAGATAAAATATTGAGTTAAGTGCTACCTCACTGTGTTACCTCGCCGTGGCAAGAACGGTCAATAGTAGGTAAATCTATGATAAATTTGGTAAAACTTTGCAATTGTATAATGTGTTATTGGATCTTGATAACAATTACAATTTGCAGTTTATCCAAATGAATATCACTTTTAGGACTAGAACTTATATAATATTCATCATCCTTAATAAAAATTTTACATCTGATAACATCTGGTATCAATGATGTGCTAAATTTTTTGGTGATAGAGGTAAATACTTTATTCAGTACGGCTTTTAAGAAAAGGATATTAAGCATATCAAAGAATTATAAACGCTGGCAAGTTACTAAGACAATATTTAAAAGCAAAACACAATTGACAAAAGGTCATCAGTACGATTAAGCTCGGAAGCTGCTTTAAAAAGTTCATTTTAAATTTTTGAAAACTTTTATTTAAAAAAAAAAAAAACTTTTTGAGTTATCATTTATTTTACTTATAGTGTTCATTGCAAGTTGATTAGGTCTATGTGCTTTTCATTTGTTCTTACACCAAGTCGTCAGCAGAATTCAACCAAATTCTGGAAAAACATCATTATTATATTTTGCCTTTATATAATGACCGCAACAAACTTATTGGGAATTATCAAGAGTTTTTAAAAACTTAACAACTGTTTTGAATTTTTTTTGTGTATATAGACAAACTCAACCTAGAACAAACACTATTAGTTAAATAAGTAAAATTTAGATCAAATCCTGATTAATATTTAAAATTGTTGTATTACAAAAACGTTTTATTTTCGGTATCCATTTAATACATTTGATGGTCACCAATGGTTATCCAGGTGCATACAAGAAAAGCAAAACAGAAGAATAACGGAAAACGGTTTGTTGGATTTTTTAATCTCTTCAATGTTTTGGTTTGCTTAAAATAATTCTCAATAAATTTAAAGGAAACAAATATTCATGAGATTTTTCAAGAATTAGGTTGAAGTCTATTGACGACTTGGTATAAGAGCCAACGAAAAGCATATAGACACACTTAACTTACAACAAACCCTATAAGTAAAATCAGTCATATTGGGATCAAATCCTGCATAATATTCGAAATGGTTAAAAAAAATTATAAATAATTAAATTTATTTTTTATTTTATGGTTATAAAAAAATTTGTGTTTAATATTTGAACTTACAAAATTGGTTGTGTACTTTCACATTAGTAAAAAAATACAGACTTTTACAACAAAACAGAAAAGAAAGAATATTTTTCTATTACTATTTCTAAAAACCCATATTCATTTGAATTTAAAGAATATGGCACAGATAGTCCGCAGTCTGTTATCGGTCACTTTTTCCAACTAACATTTTTTATTATGAACGGATTCAGATTCACTACGTATTCGTCAACGCAACCTGTTAAAGCTTAGAAACTTTTAACTTAAAGCGTACGTGGAGTAGCTTGGCAGTTACAAGCTGTTTTTTTTATAAACATTTTGTTTAAGTTTTCTTTATGCTGTGCGGCTGATTAAATATCCTTCAACGACGTATTCTTTTTATCAACCTCATACGTCCATACATAGACGGATGGTGTACGACGTTCCCTATGTGCAACTGCCGTAAAACCCTTTACGTTTAAGCCAAAGGCCGTATAATTCTATATTTTGCTTAAAGCCCGCTCTAAGTGTAAGCAGTACTAACGATATCGTCAAGAGACAAACACGGGGTTAAGAGTTAACAAGTATGAATGTTTAAGTCGGTCAAGCCCGGGGCTATAAAAAAATAGAGAGATAAAATTTGTGCTCACTATAATATATAGTGGCACAAATCCAGACACATATGCAATATTTTGTGAAGACTTATTGAAAGATTCAAGTCAGTTATAGCCCAATATATTTATTAAAGGAGGAAATTTTTATGGACATTAACAAATAAAAACAAAACACGCATAGTGTCAGTTCAAAAACATTTATTTTTGCCAAATTTTATTACAATATCTTCAAAATTTCAAACTGTACTTTGATAACAAAAATAAAGGGACACCCAGCCGTACACATAATACCCCTACCACGTATGAATGGATATAAAAAGTAAAAAATTTTAAAAATTATTCTGAAGACTTTCAGTATACCACGTGAAACCCAATTTTAATTTCTTAAGGTAACACTTGAAAATTGTTTAAGCCGATTAAGGCGTTTTTATGATGTTAAGGAAGATATGGTATTTTTGATAATATTATTTCTTTAATTTCATATAATTCACAAAACTGTCAATAATTTAATATTTATTATAATAAACTTATGCTCTAGTTTAAAAAAAAATTCCATTTGCTTCAACCCATACTAACCGGCCAGTATAAATTCAGTTGCTATTTGATTTTAACTCATTCAACAAAGTTTGAGACTTCAAATAATTTTTTAATTTAATACAACCTTATCGTTCTTGATGTAGTTAGTTGATGTTGTTCTTGATGTGGTTTTTTGTGTTATTAACCAATATTGGAGTTTGTTGGTTTTTAATTAACTTTTGGCTGCAGGTCAAATTATTTTCAGAAAAAAAATTAACACCAGCAAAATACGAACACAACGTCCCATAAAAATACCTCAAATTGTATAAAACGAAGAGAGAAAAAGTGTTTTTCTATTTTTGCTATTTTTTGAAAACTTATGCCCTCACATAAAATCAGTGTTATATGGAAATACCTCTTCACGTACTATACATACAGACAGCTTATACATATGTTTGTTTGCGCATAAACAAAGTGCTTGTTAAGGATGTCCCCTTGTCCACTTGTGGCAATAAGTCCTTCAAATACCTAGATACTTGTATTAAGAATTTAAATGGAATATCTGTACGTCAAGGTTATTCGTATTATTAAGTTGGTTCAAATATCGACGTGCTGGTGTTGATTTTAAGTCCATTTGTATTATTAAAGGTAAGTATTGGACTGTTATTTTGGGATGATTTTACCATCAGCTCAAATCCATTTTAATGTTTTTCTTCTTTGTAAACACAACCATTATTTATATCGTTATGGTCTACATAATATGGAAAGATTAACGTTTTGTTTTGAAGAATTCTCTTTTAGCTCTGGTATTTTTTAATAAAATAGTTTTGATTAAGACGAAATATCGCTTACTTTAGTAAGACCTTATTCTAATACAATTTCTTTGGCATTTTTTTGCACTTTAAGTTTTTAAATCAAGAAAAACTCGATCTTCTCTGTAGTAAAGACGATCCAAAGAGTCACCTCATTTATCTTATTATAAAATGAATAGCTATGGTCACGTCAGGCCCAAGCGTTCTATAATAAATTCTCTTATTTGTATCAGTTTGTTGTATTTATTATTCTGCTTTGCTTTTTGTTTAGTTTTTTAACTCGGCAAAAATGTTAAAAATTTTTTATTCTAATTGAAAAACTATGTCAGCTTAACCGAATAAAAGGAAGTAAATGTAGTTCTACTCTAAAATGTTTTAAATTTCAAAAAATAGCACAAAAAAGATATTTATTTAATTCTTTAACTTTCCATTTGTGATTAAGCTATATAAACGTTGCGAAACTTCATCCAACAAAAACAATTAATTCATTTTGGGACACCCTCAACCACACGCAACACATTGTATAACAAGGACATAATATATGAATTGCGTGCAAGTATATTGTCAATTTGTGTAGATGGATGTTTTAAGAAGAAAAAAGGGTACAAACATTCATAACTTTGGTGACTATATTTTTGAATCAAAAAATTATAGCTAAAGTAAAATATCGGAAAAAGCCTGGAAAAGTGAACAGAAGAAAAATAAATTTTTGTTAAAATTTCAGTTTAATTATAATGAATTACATACTTTCTTTTGGGATGAGTGTACAATTTTGAATGATAACAACATAAGTTTGATAAAGATATTGTTCAATTATAATATTTAGGTAATTACAAAAATGAAAACATTACTGGCATGCCAAGTGCATACATTCTCATACATTCTGTCTTATGAGTATATTTTGTTGCCTTATGAGTAGCAAAGTTGAGTTTTCTTTGCGTTTGATAAATTGATTTGTTGTTGTTGTTACGATAGAAAGACACAATGAAGGTTTTATAGTAAGTTAAAACACTGCAAAAGTCCGTAACGAAAAACATCTTAGGTTATAGAAATGCTCATACATATATACTTATTTGGATATTTAAGGCATTAAAAATAAAAAGTTTTAATTAGTAAATAAACTGCAGCTTTTACAATCTCTAAAAGTTAACATTAAATGAGTTTTCATATATTTACAATGCAACATTTCTACAAGCATTTATGTATGTTAGAGCAATTTATGATGTTTCAAAATTAACGATATTTATTTCTATGTTACAGTAATTCTTAATTTTGTAAGGAGCGAAACTTGGCTGCGGTGCAAAATAAAAAAAATTAGGGTAAAAACCCCTACAACTTCCCTGGGGTCGCCCTCAGAGGAATAAAATGTATTACAGACTTCCACTAGTTTTCTCTCCCAAACATATTCCTAGAATATACCAATCCCCCAATCTCCATCACCTAAGCGGATTGCCATACAAAAGTAATTAAAAATTTTTTAAAAATGCCCATAGCTTCCATAGAGTCGGCCTAAGAGAAATAAAGTGTACGACCGGTAAACATTAGTTTCCCCTCCCAAACATATTCCTAAAACATACTTAACTCCTATATCCATCGCCTAAAAAGGCTCCCATACAAAGTTTAGAAAATTGTAATTAATCCCCCGTTCAGCTTCCAAAGTGCTCTTATAAAGGTCGAATGTAAGAGCGACCCCAAAATTAGCATTTTTGTAGAATGTATTTACCCCGTATCTCCAGCCACTAACAGGGACGCCATACAAAAATAAAACGAAAATAGGGTCAGCCCCCTACAACTTCCCTGGAGTCGCCATTAGAGGATTTAAAGGTATTACAGATCCCAATTATTTTTCCTTTCCAAACATATTCCCAGAACATACATGCCCCATATATCCATTACTTAAGGGGGTTGCCATACAAAGTATGGAACTGCTTTTGTCTGAAAAAAAGCATTAAGAAAACGGCAAAATTAATTGTCATATTGTGGCTTGAATATTTTGCACCAAAGAAAAAGGTGCCTTAGAGAAAATGCTTCTTGCCATGGGAACAATCCTTTGCAGGTAAAGGCTTAGCTTGCATACCCAAAAAAAAACGGCAGCAATTGCGACAAAACAGTGCTACTTTAACAGACGAAGTTTTGTTTGTTTAAGTTTAAAAAGGAAAAATAGGCCGATAATGTTTGTATTCAGTAGAATAGCTGGTGGCATAAAGATAATATTCGAGCCATTTAAGGACCACAAGTCCGGGATAGCAGTTTTATGGAGACCATAATAAGAAATTACCCATTGAAATTTTAATTATTAAATTATTAAAAAAAATTAAACCAAAAAACCACAGAAGTAATTTTCACGAATATTAACGAAAAATTGCGTCTCAATTTCTAATTTACTTTTATATAATTTTTCTTCTTTGGCAGTCAAATTTACCCCTTATATTTTGTTAAAATTAAATTATCCAGCAGAAGCTTTTCGCTGCTCTTGTTTATGTTTGACTGTAAGTATATTATCAACAACTTTTCTTGAAGTTTTTTGGAAAAAATGAAGCTGACTCCAATCTTAAATAACAACAATTGCCAATTCAATTACTACCTTGGCTTAAGGCGTCAACATTGTATCATTTAACAAGCCCTCATAAAATATATATATTTATACACATACATATGTATAATAAAATACATATGTAAATAAAATACCTTAAAAGGTGCATTAAAAATGTTTATCTGTTCATTTGCAGCATAAAACAGGCCTTTATAAATGCATCACTGCACTTCATTACGAGCGTAACTTTTATAAAAAACTGGGGAAAAAAATTTTATGTAAATAACGATACAGTTAAAACAATTTTTGGTAAAAAATAATTCTTAAGGTAAATCAGTGCTTTAAAATAGGCTTTTTTCTGCCCTCAAAGTCAGCGCAGTGTTGCATTTGCGAACAGGCTCAAATTCTACATTAAATAGATGTGATACAATTTTTTCCTTGACTAACGTCAAATTTTACTTTAACAATTATTGTCTCACATGTAGCACAAGAAATATATTTCTTTTACATAGAATATCTTAGTTTTTTTATACCCTTCACATTAGTGATAAGGGTATATATAAGTTTGTCATTCCGTTTGTAATTTCTTTACTATCCATTTGGGATCCCATAAAGTATATATATTCTGGATCCTTATAGATAGGGAAGCCAATTAAGTGATGTCCGTCTTTCCGTCTGTCCTTCTGTCCGTCTGTCCGTGTTATAGTTAAAATCAACTTTCTGAAGCCCCTCGATATCGCATAGACCCGGAGGTGAAATCAAACTGTCAGAGATAGTTGCGAGAAAATCGGTAGTGAAATTCAGCAAAATTTCCCCATAAATGACCGAGATAAAGGCAAAAAACTAACCAAACCTTTTTTTTAGTCTACAACAACAAAGAACATACTTATATATGTAATAATAAAAAAACAACAAAAAAAAAAGAATCAGTCATGCTGATATTATTTAACCACACCCAAAACGAAAATTTTATTAGTATTAGTATTGATACATATAACAGGGTTGCCATGCAAGGCTTAATTTAAACATTTTTAAAATCACACCTACGGCTTCCAGGGTTCTCCTACAAAGGTAAAATGTAAGACCGACCCGAATTATTTTACCATCAAAACATTTTTTGGAACATATTTACCCTCTATCTCCAGCCCTTAACATGGTTGCCATACAAAATTTTAAAAAATAAGGTAAAAACCGCTACAACTTCCCCGGAGTCACGCCTAGAGGAAAAAAATGTATCACAGACCCCCATTAGTTTTTCCTCCCAAACGTATTCCTAGAGTATACCCTTATCAGCACGTCCTAAGGGGGTTGCCATACAAAATTTACAAAAAATTGTGTAAAAATGCCCACAACTTCCTCAAAGTTGGCCTTAGAGCAATCAAGTGTACGATCGACCCCCATTAGTTTCTTTTCCCAAACATATTCCTACAAAATACAAACCCCTTATCTCCACGCTCTAAGGGGGTTGCCATACAAAGTTTACAAAAAATGATATGAAAATGGCCACAACTTCTTCAGAGTTGACCTTAGAGCAACAAAGTGTACGACCGACCCCCATTAGTTTCTTCTCCCAAACATATTTCTGGAATATACTTACCCCCTATCTCCACGCCCTAAGGGGTTTGCCATAAAAATTTACAAAAATGGTATGCAAATGCCCACAATATCTTCAGAGTCGGCCTTAGAGCAACAAAGTGTACGACCAACTCCCATTAGTTGGCCCTCCCAAACATATTTCCAGAATATACTTACACCCTATCTCAACGCCCTAAGGGGTTGCCATACAAAATTTGCAAAAACGAGATGAAAATACCCACAACTTCTTCAGAGTTGACCTTAGAGCAACAAAGTGTACGACTGACCCCCATTAGTTTCTTCTCCCAAACATATTTCTGGAATATATTTAACCCTTATCGCCAAGCTCTAAGGGGGTTGCCATACAATATTTGAAAAAATTAGGATAAATACCTCTACAAGTTCCCCGTAGTCACCCGTGGAGCGTTAGAAAATGACACCGACCCCTATTCTAAAATAAAAAATATTTCATAAGTAAAAAAATGGATAAAACAAAAAAAGTTTGGGATTTCGAAAAGCCAATGTGAAGGGTATACAAGATTCAGCATAGCCGAATATAGCACTTTTACTTGTTTTTTTAACGGCATATATAGGACTGAATCCCAGAATTCGGGATTTAGCAGTCCAGAAAAATCCTTGGATTTTCTAGATGCTAGGACTATCAATTTTTTTTTTTTAAATGCACAATAATATGAAATTTTATTAAAAACCTATTAAGTGTTTCTAATACTTTTACTCTAACCTTTTCAGTTAAATTATAACATCATAATAACATCTTACACGACTTCCTTCTTTTCGCGTTATTGTAAGAAAAATAACATTAATTTAAAAGGCTCCCAACCCTTTAAGTAAACCGAACAAAAATTAACACAATATTTTGTATATAAAATACAAGATTTAAAATATTATTATTGGGGAAAGTTCTAAATAAATTTAATTGTGATTACCTTTGTCTGGATCTTATCATAAAAGTTAAAAGAGAAAGTAAGAAGAAGACTAACAATAGCTCTGTTGTTAACCCTCATCTATAATAATACGTCGTTGACAGTTGACTAAAATTTCTTTTAAAATGCAAAAAAAAAAATAATAAAAGAATAGAAAAAGGTGAAAAATACAACTTTCTCTGAAAAGGATATTTTCTATTTTATACTAAGTTTTTTTTTCTTCTGTGCTGGTTTAACAAACATCGTAGATGGTTGCTGTTAATGCTGCTGACAATGAAATTATATTTTTTTTATCTTATTATATATAAAAATATGTACAAACATACATTTAATTTTAAAGTAATCTACCACAATAACTAAAAAAAAGAAGGTTTTCACGTAAGTTAACACTAAGACTAAATAAGTATACTATTCAGTATGTCTGTCTGTCTGTGTGTTGGTCTAGCGCTGTATATCTGGCTGGTTTTCTATTCCATACCAATCTGGATAATATGTATGTCTGTCTATGTAGGTACAGACAGACATACGTTTCTATAAAGAAGAGTTTCTTTCCATGAATGAAGAATATTATGTTTTTTGCTCTTGTTAGCGGTGATTATACTGAACCAGCAACATGCATAAATATTTTTTATGATGTTTTCCCTTTTTTCTAAATATTTTAAAATTTAGTGTTTGCTGTTGTTGTAGTTGGTACAAGGGCGGAAAGCTGTCATAAGCAGATAAGCTGCCGCAATAAGCTTTCGTTGGAGATATATTTACACTGATTTACGAGATTCAGTTTGCATATGGTAATCATAGGAAAACACAACGACCTTTTTGCAATTTCCCTTCTACTTACTTTTTATTTTTTATCATTTTTTTATGAATTTTTTGTATTTTTTTGTATTATTAATTTATTTAAAATTTAACATGTTGTTTTCAACAAAAAAAAATATTTTCGTGTTTATTTGTCGTAATTTCAATTTAAATTTTTTATATGTAAATTATAAAAGGCAAAAAGGAAAATAGTTAACCTCAATGTACTTTAAAATTAAATGAGTTTCGTTTTTGTCAGTGTCCCAGATCTCTATCTGCATACATACATATGTATTTACGTACTTAATTCTAATATAGAAGCAAATAATGCATTAGAAATATTTATATGTTCTTATAACTTTTAATATTTTTAAAAGCAATTTCTTGTTTTCTATTTGCAGTTATTTTCTTTTTTGCTTTTCACACTAAAAACCAATTTTAAAAATGCTTTCGATTAGCAAAATGTTATATTCTGTTGTAGCCTTAATCAACTCAATGTACGTAGACAAAAGGAAAAGCATTTACGTACTAAAGTAATAAGGGTACTCACAGGCCAAGAATAAGCTTAGACACAACATATACATTATTAAAAAAATATTAAAGAGAAATGGTCCTCTAAAAAGATCTTTTGTTTTTTTATAGTTAATACTGCTCATGTTGTTAAAGTTACATCTGTTAAGCTGGTTGTCGTCTATTTAGTCTAGGTTATTAAACTAAATTAAAAAATGCAATCATTTCGGTAAACTGGCCCTTTGTTTGAAGACCAGTAATTTATACTCATAACCAAAAAAATTTTAAAGAAAAAACACCAAAAACTAACAGTTATAGCTTTTGACAACTTAGTTGGCTTCTGGTCTTAATCTGCATCCGTAGCCTTTTCATTCATATTTCTATGCTCAAAACTTTAAAAAATGTATAAAAGTACCTCAAAAGGTAAATTTTTACATCTTTCTTACCTATTTTTGTTATCATAAAAATACAAAAATTTCAAAAATCCACAAAAAAAATTCTCACAATTTTTTGTGGCCAATTAAACGCAATTGGTCTAAAAGTTAAAAAAAAAACCCAAAAATGGATGCCTATTTTTAATATTCAACTCCTCTGTTTTAAAAATTTTAATAAGTATCACCAATATATTTTTATATTTTTGAGACCTGTCAAATGATCCTTATTGTTTTGTAAGTTACAAGAAGTACGAACTTATAATTTTTACATTTTTTTCTACTTCTTGCGGCTCAAAATTTAAAAAAGGGACTATATCATAGTTTTTGAATCGCAATTTATATTACCTATGTTCGATATATATTAGTTGGAATGCTATAAAAAGTACCTTAAAAGTACGAATTTTATATGTCTACCATATTCTTAACCCTTAAGATACAAAATTTCAGAAAAACACAAAAACTTTTTTCAAATTACCAAGATAATCTTTTCTTTCCCTATTCTTAAACGTATTAATATTTTTTAAATACCTATCAAATGGAGTTTAAGTTATCTTTTCATTGTAGTTGGTTAAGTATAAGCCTTGAGGGTATACGTCCCCGGTTTTGACTATTGTTGCAGGAGCGATGCTGTTAAGCTCCTTTAAAGAGGCAACATCATTATCTTGCCCCCGCCCTTACCAAGGGCAGGAAAAAACTGCGTTGTTGGTCATTGACCATAGAAGAGACCTGCAGGAAATGCAAAAAACTATTTATTGAGGCAAAAAGTACAGGACGCTGGGCTCTATACAAGGCCACATTGAACCAGTTAGGAAACAAAACAAGAAATGCCAAACGTGGCTCTTGGAAAATCTTCTGCTGTAGCATTGAAAACTCGGCTGAGATGAGCTGTGTGAGAAGGATTTTTATAAGCAATCCATCTTCCCCGGCAGTATCGAAAGGGATAACAAAACCTGTAGTGCAATCAGACGTGAGACGCTGGAGGTATGATGGATATAGTATGTACACAAAATTCGTTTAATCGATTATCTTCACCGACTAAATGACCAATATATATCAACCTTTCCAAAACGAAGCAGAAGCAGGTTTACAAAAAGATGCAAGATTCCTTCTTTTGGCACCCCCGATACTGGATGGAGTGCTACTAACTTTATCAAACAGCACGAAATATCTGGGAGTCATTATGAAAGGCAAACGTTGAGGCGAGATTGATGAAAGCCAGAACTGCGATGTATGTTTGCAAACGTACAAGTGGACTATACCACAAAAGTCGTCTGCGACTTGAGGGGTCAATGTGCAATATGGCGATCCTGATAGCAGGCCCAAAGAAAACAACTTCAACTAGATCACCTTTGACCATACCCAACTGGCTCCCAGCAAAGGAGCAAAGACTGCATGCTGTGAGGCGATAGAAAAACAGGGCATGCGGCCACGCAAGTAGTATCATGATTACCGATTTTGTTCCGATTTAATTAACTACCGAAACCTTTTCTCCGCAGGAGATTCTTTTTTCTTTATTCACAAGGAGGGCATGTGAAATCAACTCTTCGAAACCGATCGATCTCAAAATGTATACAAATGGGTCTAAGGGAAGAACTGGTGCTACACACGAAAAATTATCTAAGAAAACTTTACTTAAATCAAGCCATAGCGGTGTCAAAAGTACGGTGAGTACGGTTTTTCTTAAATAAATACGAAATTTCTTACTCCAAGTAAAATTTTTCAAGTACAAATTTCTTACTTTTAGCCACAATTAAGCCAAAATGGGATTGATTTAAGTTCGAAACCGTACTTGATGTAAGCCAAAAAAAGATAGATTTAAGCCGTAAACGGGATTAATTCGTAAACGAAATGTCATTTTTTTGACTTATGGAGCTTTATTAATTTAAGAAGAAGAATTTTATATTTTATTTTTATTTTATTATTAATTTATAATTTAAAAATTTCATTTTTTGTACTTACCGAAGCTGAGATTCGAACCAGAAATTTCTGCACTGCAGAACAAGCGCGTTACTTCTAGGCCACTTTGTTTTCAAATGTAAAATAATATATTAAAACAACAAGCTTTTTTCTGCTTGATTTGTTGAAACAATCCGAATAGGCTTGATTTAAGAAAATGTAAGTGAGGATCGTACTTAAAAATTTCAAGAAAGATTTTGGATTAAATCAAGAATAAAATTCTTAATTTTAGAAAGCGAGTTTTCTTTCTGTGTAGAGGAGGGATGGAAAAGGCGTTAATTAGCTATGGTACTACAAAATAGTTGGCAAGAATATCGGAATTTTCACCAACAGCCGTACTGCCATTACGTCCATTACTGATGTGTACTATACATAACAACTAGTCAGCGACTCCCGGCCATCTTTGAACTGGATGGCATCACCCTGACATGGGCATGAGGACATGGGACCAACGCGGGCTGATACGCTTGCTGGAATTTATGCGCAATTGGATATGGGGCAGTTGGTCATTTCTTAGGCATCCTCCTCTCCTCCTGTCAGCTCAAAATGGATGAATGTGCCGGAAGAATTGCAGGGGCCAGATACTTCAACGAGTTTAGATGGGGAACTACTAGGATCTGGAACCTCTCCTAGGGCCATCTAAACATAAGTGGCACCGTGGCCACGATTTTCGGCCACTGTTGAGTTACTTACAATGCCAGTAGATTGAGATTGCTTTTTAACTTCCGTAGAAGCTGTGAAGACGCAGAGAAGGCTAAGAGTATACAACACCTCTTGTGCCTCATTTCGGCACTGGATGGCATTCAGACCAGAACCTTTAATACCAACAGACTGAAAAGCCTGTTGAATGTAGCTAACATTGGCCTACGTTGTTTCTACCTAGTTATTTTTTAGGGACAGTGGACAGGGACCACTTTGGGGGGGACCAGTGCAAGCCATAGACATTAGTCTGTATTTCTATCTAAGTTTTTCTAATCAAAGCTATTCTAATCTAATTTAATGTCTTTTTCCCTTTCTGTCTGTTTTTTCTTCAGGTATCACAAAGAAAACGAAAAAATGAACCCAAGTGGTCAGCACCTTGTTCTTTAACTATTTCCGTAGCCGCCTATTCTACCCAACCTAACCGGCATCAAGAAATGTACTTTTCACATAAACTTTATCAATTAAAATTTCTGAATTATGTACGTCTAGTGCGGAAGTTAACCCATCTACGTATTGTGCTGATGCTGCAGTTTTAGGTAAAAAATATGGTAAAATAACAGTAAACCTTCTGTAAAATAGAAAACAAAAAAACTTTTACGTTAATCTGTTAACATCCTTAATATTTTTTGTCTGCAACACTCCATTGCATGCTTTTTATATTATTTTCTGAATATGTCTTTATTATCGTATAAGGAACGCTATGACCATTATAAATTGTGCTAATAACTGCAAATGTGAGTGTTTTAATTTCAATTAAATAAAAATAAGTGTCACAGTTTGTTTTTTTTTTCTTTCTTTTCTTTCATTTAATATAATCAGTGTTTCTTTAAGAAATAATGTTGATCAAACTAATTTAAAAAAGAAATTGAATTATGGTAAAGTCAAAAAGCAAAGATATCAGCTCAATTTGTACAGTATTTTCTAGTTTCATACTCTTTTAAATATACACAGAAAAAACTGCGCATATTTTTTTTTAAACAAACATTTTTTTAAAATTTAAATTTTTTTCAGGCAATATTTTATTAGACCCTAAAAAAAATTGTTATCTGATTTAAGTGTCAAACAAAATAATCGAAAAATAAAAAAATTGTTTTGCTCAATAGCGATAATTTTTTTATTGAAAATAGCAGGCATTTTTTTCCAAATTTAATCAAAACAGAGTAATATTCAAGTCAGCTTTAGCCCAAAATGCTTTTTGCAGGACAACATTTGTATGGGGGCTTCGCCAAAAATGGCCCTTTACTTTGTTTGGAAGAATACATGGACATTCAGACAAACGGACGGAATCGACTCAGAAAGTGCATCTTAGTTGATCTGTTAACTTGAAGGTGGGTCTCAGGCTATTATTTTGGGCGTTAAAAACATCTGCACAAACTCATAATACCCCTTACACGTATATGGTGCGGGAATAAAAATTGCTAACAATAAGTATTTGACATATTCATGGTTAACTGCCTTAAGAATTAAACAATAAAAACAGCAATAGAAAAGGGGATAATTTTTTTAAGTCTGGGATGTAAAATTTTCTAAACATACGTAAAGCCCATAATGAAACCATGTATCTTTAACCTTCAAATACCCATGTGCTTAGGCACACTCCCGTATTTCAACGGAACGGACTATAGTTATTACCTTGCAGGGTGGGTTCAGCTGCCCCTCTTAATTAAAGGTTTCCAGGTGCTATACCCTTAACCCAGTATTGAAGATTCATTTCTGCTTTTCTGAGTTTGCTGTTGCCTACCTCTTTGTCCCAACGGCTTATCAAGCTATCGATATCAGTTATTAAATTTAAAGTCCACTGAACTTTAGGTTGTTTTCCTCATGTCCTTGCTCTTTTTGGATTAATTTTATTATTTTAGTTTAATATGTTTCTTAATAACTGAGGGGTCATGTGATTTGTATTATTTATTTTTTTAATTCTTCAGTTTTATGTATATCTTTTATAATATTATTATAATATAATATCTGCAATAAATGTAAGTATGTGAATAAGGGATAATTGGGCTTGTTACCTATAATAAAAGATTGGTATCGCTATAAGATATAAATATTTTTTTTCCAATGCAAATAGGAAAAAAATTAGGGGTTTTTTTCAGTTTCGGGTGCAGATCGCGATATTTTATTCCCAGTGCCTTCTCGATCTTAAAAAACAGAGGCTGAGGGTCACCATGATCGTTTCTAACGGTCATTGCCGATTTGACAACAATGCCAGCAGTTTTGAATTCTCCTTTGTAGAAGAGAAAGAGAAAGAGGATAATTAGCTATTCTTACGCTTTTGTTCGACATTGGATGACATCTGAGCCAGGTATTCTTATTCGCGCAGCTGAGAAGTTTTAAATGCCTTAGGCAATTCAAATCCAACTACCAAAAATATATAGGGTATTTTAAATACAGTACATCCTTTTATATTAAGTTACATTTTTAAATATTTTCTGTGCTATCACCTTAAGGTTAAAAAAATAGAGACTACTATGTTTATTTTTACTTAGAAGAAATTAGTTAATATTTTCCATTATTGTTGAAAGAAAATTTACTTTAGAAAGTAAATAATTTTGATTTAATACCAGACGAATAGAATGCATTTTCTAAGCCACCTACGGATTTTCATCATCAGTCTTTGAATAGCAGTAGTGTTTTTTGGCTTTAAACATCTCATAACTACTTTACAAATTATCCTGAAAGGCAAAGCGATTTTTCTTGTAAGACGAAATCTTAAATTTTGTAAAAAGAATTTGCTTTTTTTATTTTTGTAAAACATATCAGTTTTCTAAAAAAAACTAAATGTAATCATTTCAGAGCAAAGATCAATACCATTTTTTCATCTGTTTACTTGAAAGAACTTCAATGCATTCCACTAAACTATCTTAGGCTTTTTTAACTTCACGAATTTGAAGTGTAAGTGCATAAAGACGTTGAAGTTAAATTCTCTAATAATTTTCCAACCAGCAAAACAATAAATGCCATTTTTAAAGGGTCGGTTATAAAGGATAATAGGGACTTTTTTCTCAGTTAATAGCTGCCGTTTTGTTCGAGCTACATCTGGCAGTCTGTTTTAATCAACCATCAAAAATTTTTAAACTTTATACAACATGTGGAAATCATTTAATTGTTTAACCCAATGAAATGTTGCTCAAACATTTAATTCTTTTTAATCATTTAGAAATAAATAAGAATTTAAGGCGATAAAAAATTAGATTAGATCCCGGGGCAATTACAAAACTAGTCCTTTAAATAATGCTTAAAAGTTTTATTTCCGCCAAAGACAAGGTGGGAAAGGCCGCACTAAATGCCAAAAGCAAAAAAGTTAAATAATATTTACAGCACATTTTGTTTTATTAAAATTAAAAGAAAGTAAGTGCTTAGTAAAAAATCTTTTATTTAAATGTACAGGGAGTTTAGTGGCAGATCTATGTTTATTTTCAAACTTAAATAAAAAAACGTGACAGTTGACTTAAAGATTCTTTAAGAGCATTGAAGGGTAGAATGGAAATGCGGATTTTAGTTCTTAAAGAGCATATTTTCCAGATGTCTACCGTCGAGTTGAACACACTGTTCAAAATGGAGCCTTGTGCCCTGCGTCACAAACTGCAGTAAATTTGGTTCAATTGATCTGATTTCTCGATGAATATTTTCCTTTAGGGCACAAAAGATGGGTGATTGTCATTATAAACCCTCTCTTTGAGATAGCCCCATAAAAAACCCATGAGAACTAGATCGGGTGACCCCGGTGGCCAAGAGATGTCCCCAAAGCGGCTGATCAGTTTTTTGGGGGAAATTTTGCCTAAAAAAATTCTTCGATGCTCTAGCTGTGTGTGCAGTCGGCCCATCCTGTCGAAGCTACGTGCGTGAAGAGTACGATTTATGAGCTCTGGAATCATGCGTTGATAATTTTTACCGTTGGCACTCATTGCCTGGCCTCGAGAATTTTTGAAAAAATGGTCGAATTATCTCAAGCGTGAATACGGCACACCAAACAGTTACCCTGAAACAATGCAATGGTTTTTGATGTTATAATCAAGGGCTACGGGTTTTTGAGACCAGTAGCGGCGGTTTTGCTTGTTGACGTGGCCGTTTAAGTGAAAATATGCCTCGTCGCTCCAAAAAATTGTCTTTAAAAATGCTTTAAAATCGTTTCACAAAAACTTTTGGGTTAATCAAACTAACTTTTTTTCTGTTCTTAAGCTATTTGAATTTTAAAAGGATGAATTTTCACATCCTTTTTTGAATTCTCATGAATTGTCGCTCGTGGAAGTCCCAGTGCGTCTGCTCTTTTTCGTATTGAAAGTTTCGAATTTTCACGTAAACTGCTTACAGCCAGTTCAATGTTTTTGTGAGTCTGGGCCCTGGCCGTGGGACATTCATAGCCGAAGCAGTTGCACGGAATCTCTACACCTAGGAAAGAATTGAATTTATAATCGGCCCATCATATATTCACCGAATACCAAACTTTGAACCAAATTTCCGACGAGCAACTACGTAAGAATCATTTCTCCGAAAAAAATGTCTCCACAGCGAACGCACGATGCTGCGACATCGTGACTGACCAATCTTAACAATCAGTTATTCTACGCTGCCACCCTCCTTCCGCACCGTTTATTAAATTTTGAAATAAAAGTATTTAAAAATAAAAACTTGCCACCAGACGCCCTGTAGTAAGTAAGCATTCAGCTGCCAAAAAAAGGAAAGAAACATTAATATTCGTTTAGGTTAAAATAAATTTTGCACCCGACATTAGTACTTAACAAAAAGACAAACGACATGCTTCACATAAAATAATGTCTGTAATGAAATTAATCAAAAAGTAAATCACTGCTCAGTGCATGCTGTTCATGAAATGCAAATAAAAATTTTAAAACGCAATTTTGGTTAAGCATCAAACAGCGCTAATAATATATTTCTACAAACAAGCCAAAACTTACAAAAAATCATCTACAGGACTCCGCCACTAAACTTTCTATCTCTCACACCAGAACACAAACGCACACAAACTAAACGAAATCGCGGCAACGCTTTAGTTAATTTAAGCTTTTAAAAGCGTATGTGTGAGTTGAAGTGACTTTAACGTAAATCTCAGGAACATGTAATTGGATAAAGTTCAACTCATTGAAACGTATAAACACGTTTCTAAAATTACGTTTTACCTTAGTGCACACTACACTGACTAGAAAAGATAGAGTCGTATTGCACAACAAACATTTTAATTAAATATTCTTAAGCAAAAAAAATAAAAATTTTTCAAAATAAAATACAAATTACAATTGCCATTTTTTATAAAAAAAAGAATGTAAGCAAAAGCTTAATCAAAGGTCCTTAGTTCAAGAGTCATGGAAAGGTAAGTGTTGTTTTGGCAGGGAACGAAACTAATATTTCTATTTAAAAACTTAAAACAAAATCGCTGCAGGAAAATTAAAGAAGTTTTCATTCATTATGGTTCTTTTTATATAAAATTAAAATTTTCAACAAATTTGTATGTTACCCATTGATTGCCTTTATCAATAAAAGGGTTTCTACAGACTAAATATTTTTTCTTTAAATTCACAAAATTAAAAAACCTTATATTAAAAATCATTGGATAGTATAACAAAATAAATAAATAAAAAATAAAAGTAAAAAATAAAAGTGTGCCTTAAATTCCCCTCAAACGAGTATTTGTCTTTCCTATCTCTCCTTACTGGCAGAATGTTGCATGGTTCATGAATAATACGGTCAACTTTAATATTTATAAGGCTGTTTCTAACATCAACAAAAACAAGAGCAAACAAGAAACAGGAACCCCATTAAATGTAAAACATTCTGTGCTAAAGCTAGAAAAATAATATGATAAAAAAGATCAAAAAAAGTTTAGTGATTATTACTGACGGCATTACGTGACTGTTTTGGAAAGTGTCGAAAACAAGTAACATTTTCAAACAATTTCACAGCTACAACCAAAAAAACATTATTGTAACCCTTAGCATAAGTAGTGATTTGTTGGAACTTAAAAAATTCAAAAGGGGGTATGTAATGTACTTTAAGTACATGTTATAGTCCGTTTTCTTTCGATGAACTTATGTTGTATTTTTTTTTTCTATTTGCTCACATTCGACTTGTAAATGTCTATGAAAATGACCAGATGATGGGGTATGTAAACCATAAATCCTATTGAAAGATGAAGTAAAATAGGAAAAATAAAAGGGCAACAAAAACAATAGCATTAGGGAAACATCAATAACAGCAGCATAAACTATTAAGGACCTTGTAATTTGTTGCTCTACAGTCAATTGGAGTTTATAAAATAAACATTATAATGTTTTTATACTACAGCTATCACTACAATTTACCCATAATATTAAAATAAAAAATATAGTAGAACATAAAACAAACTAAATATACTAATTTAATGGCAGATATATGTATGTACATGTTTTGTACTTAGAACATAATAACAAATGAGCGTTAGAAGTTAAATGTGTTCGTTTTAGAAAAGGGATCCTTTAACTTAATTTAAAAATCAGATCCAAAAGAAGTTTTTAAAGTCAAATATATTTTTTATAGCTTAATAATATTAAATAAACAATCAGGAAAAAAAAATATTATAAGTTTTTTTTCATTTCTATGGAATGGATGTAACCATTTGACTCATATTTTTGCAACTGAAACAATTCAAGGTTCTAACGTAATTCACTTTCAATTTTTTAAACCTTACTAAATCTTATTTTCTACTTGGTTGTATACATAGACCACACCATTGATAGCCCCGACTGCTCTGATTTACTGAGAACTGAGAAGAATTGCATATTTAACGTTAGCTTTTAATGACGTTATTATTGCCGGGTGGAAACACTTGATCTTTTTCCTGTCAACACCGAAATTCCTACTTATTACCCAAATAGCGCAAACAGTTTACTTGATGTTTTCTGTGTTGACAATAAGAGCAAAATTTTGTTCAAAACCAAGCATCTGCTTCGGGTTTTTCAAAAAATGACTTTTTCTTATTTTATATGATGCCTTTTTGCAAAATAATGATGTTTGTCTACCGATTAGCGTTAAGCTTGTTGAGCATTAAGTCGAATGTCAGAGATGTAAATGTCATAAGTCCCAAGTTTTTGAAACTTGTTTTTCCAAAACGTTTGCTGTTTTAACACTTAAATACCATATAAATTTTACAAATTCAGTTTTCTTGACGCGTAGAAGAATGCCAAGGTTATTTTAGTCCTTTAGATTTTCGGTCGGGCTTAAGACAGGGAAGGAGATAAACCACTGCTCTCATTGTTGTGGTGGAAGAAATAAATTCTAAAAATTATGATAACATGATAAATTTTCTGGTGCTGTAAGATCACAGTCAAGCCTTTGACACTGTTGAAATACTAACGAATCTTCAGAAATTTTTCAATTTTTCTCTTCAGCTGTTAAACAAGTTTTATTTAGGGTAGTCATAAATTCATATGTCTTAAAAAAATAAAACGAAAAAATACTACTGTTGTGAGCATCCACTCAAAATTAAGCGTGCTATTTAAATTTTGAATAAGCTGCTGGAGAAAACAGAAAAATAAGTAATTTCAAAAATATTTTAAAATTAATGAGTGCGACTTGTTAATTATATCAACGGTTTCACTTAAGTGCTTCGGCCGCCCGGCTCAGGTTTCTACTGTTTATGACAAAACAATACACAGTTTAAAAAGTCTTATTATTTTTTCTTTTAAGCACAACAACAATTTTTTTTAACTATTGTAAAATATTAAAACTTTAAGACAATATGACTTGATAGCATACCAATTAAATTAGGAGTAATTTGTTTTTTAAACGGTTTAACCTCTAATTCCTCAGAAGTTGATAAAAAAAAGTCCCCTTCCCCAAGTTTCTAATTTTTTCCCCCTGTTGTTCTATTTGTATATAAATGATCTTTCGGTGGTATTTAATCACTGCATAATTCAAATGTACGCTGATGATTTACACTTGTGGTTAAGTGAAAAAATGGAAACACTATTTCTTGTATTGACGATGATCTTACTTCAGTTTAACACTGGGCGTTTATTAATGGTTTGTATATTCATCCTACTAATCTAAATGCATTTTTATATCAAGAAATGTTCGGAAAAGACTTGACAATGATTACTTATTTCTTATTAATAACATTAAAATTGATTTCGCTTCGTCATCATCAAATCTTTTAATTCTTGACTTTCTTTGTCAAACCATATAAATATTACTGCAGTAATGCCAAGAAACCTGTGGGTAGCTATGAACTCTACTGCCTTCAATATTCGATTTCTTTTAGCTAAAATTTATTTGATTCCGATATTATTTACAAATTGTGACACTTTCAATTTTCATAGACTTAAAGTAGCATATAATAATTTTATAAGATATGTATATAACCGGATATGGAATGATAGTATTTCTTTGTACCCCTTGCGGTAGTATGACATGAGCCTTGAAAATATATTAGGTTGCTGCCCTACATCATTGCGATAAAATCCAAAGAACAGGGATTTAAGCATAAAGCTGAATAAATGTTTTATCTATTTAAGCGTTCATCTAACCATAAAACAATTTTTGAATCTTTCCAACTGACAATTATACCTACCACAAATCTTTTCCATTATCACAGCAGTCCACTTTTCAAGCTTTATACGTCAATGTAATAAAGTCTTGGGCCAACAACACAAAAAAATTTGCCTATAAACTAAGCAACGTGCTCTGTTTAAGTTGCCTGAATTTTAAAGTCAATCATAGCGAATATGACGAGCTTGGTAAAATAAATGCAAAAATACAGTCTCTTCTAATGAAGGCCAAAGTTCAAAACTAAGTTTCAAAAAAAACTAGCTTCGTTCTAACTCAAAAAGATAAAAGCAATTTCGTTTGCCTTTATTATATCATGTTAATCCGTCTGTGTGTTTAAATTAAGTTTTCAATTTCTCAAAATATTTTGTTTTTTAATTAATTTTTTCAATTTTGATTTGTATATTAATTTATTTTTTTTTTTTAAATCAAAAAGCAAACCATGGAAGTATATACATAATAAAGAAAAAAAACTGCAAATTTGTTTAGCTTAATGAATACATACATATGTTACTATATGTTTACTCACATAGTTGATTATATACTCCATTAAAATAAATTTAAAAAGATTCTTTAATGTAACATTCTTCTCTTATTAATTTAATTTAATTCAGTTAATTTTTTTCTTATAGTCTTTCAAATGAAGTTATTTTATGGACAAATTTAAGCGATGGATTTTTTTCGCATTCACCCATTATATTTTTTTTATCTACACATGCATGCAATGTTATAGTAAAATACAAAAAATCTTCTAGCAATATAAGTATGTAAAGGAATACTTTATGGAAAAAAAATCATTGTCTGCAAAATCTCTAAATTTATGCATTGAAAACGAACAAAAAACTCGCAACAAATACTTTGCGGCGGCATTTAATCAAGTTTATGGCGGTAACAAAAATAAACGAACATTTCCTCTTCTCGTACTCCCCATTAAAAAAAGGGCGAACAGAAAGCGCTAAGAGGAAAGAAAATGAATTGCATATTGAAAACAAAATGTATGTAAATTTATGCAAGAACTTTTTTCTAAATTGTGAAATGGTCATAAAATAAAAAGGGAATAAAATGGTAACGAAAATGGCAACGTGAATTGACTTGTTGTGGACAATATCAGAGAAATATTTAAAATTCATCAGCTACAAATTTATGGATAAGTCCTGTTATAAGTTTTTTTCTTTCGGTCTTATGATTTTTTTTTTCTGTTGCCCTTTCTGTGTTTTTTATCATATTGTTTCATTGAGTATTTATTGCTGTAAGTTGTATTAGTATGTATGTAGTAAGTTGGTATGTGTGTATGTATTGTTTTTATAACGCACTGTGGCATAAGGTCTAGTAAAACTGATTGTTTATCTTTGCAAAGGTATATCATCATGATATGATAGATAAAGGCTATTATAGGCACTTATTATAAAACCATATATAGCAAAATATACATTTAATTTAAGTTAACATTAAAAAACTTACTTATGATTACGATTTTTTAATTATTTATTTTTATAGCCATGGGTATTAAGCGGTTGACTACAGAAAAAAAATTTGCAAGATTTGCTTTTGATATTTATTTTTTATACCCTTCACATAAGTGACAAGGGTATATATAAGTTTGTCATTCCGTTTGTAATTCCTTTATTATCCATTTGGGACCCCATAAAGTATATATATTCTGGATCCTTATAGATAGGGAAGCCGATTTAGCGATGTCCGTCTGTCCGTCTGTCCGTCTGTCCGTCTGTCCGTCTGTCCGTCTGTCCGTCTGACCGTCTGTCCGTGTTATGGTTGAAATCAACTTCAGACCCGAATGTGGTCTCAAACTGTCACAGATAGTCGCGAGAAAATCGGTATTGAAATTCAGCAAAATCGCCCGATAAATGACCGAGATATAAGCAAAAAACCACGACTACCTCGGTTTTTTGAGTCTACAACAACAACAAAGAACATACTTTTACATGTATGTAATAATAAAAAAACAACAAAAAAAGAAAAAAACAGAATCAGTCATGTCTATATTATTGAAACACACCCAAAACAAAAATTTTATTAGTATTAGTGTTCATACATATAACAGCGTTACCATACAAAGCTTAATTTAAACATTTTTAAAATCGCTCCTACGGCTTCCAGGGTTCTCCTACAAAGGTAAAATGTAAGACCGACCCGAATTATTTTTTTCATCCAAACATTTTTGTGGAACATACTTACCCTCTATCTCTAGCCCCTGACAAGGTTGCCATACAAAATTTTAAAAAATAAGGTAAAAACCGCTATAACTTCCCCGGACTTGCCCGTAGAGAAAAAAAATGTATCACAGACCCCCATTAATTTCTACTCCCAAACATATTCCTAGAATATACTTACCCCCTATCTCCACGCCCTGAGGGGGTTGCCATACAAAATTTACAAAAATGATATGAAAATGCCCACAACTTCTTCAGAGTTGGCCTTAGAGCAATAAAGTGTACGACCGACCCCTATTAGTTTGCCCTCCCAAATATAATCCTAGAACATACTTACCCCCTATCTCCACGCCCTAATGGGGTTGCCATACAAAATTTACAAAAATGATAAAATGCCCACAACTTCTTCAGAGTTGGCCTTAGAGCAATAAAGTGTACGACCTACCCCTTTTAGTTTCTTCGTCCAAACATATTCCTAGAACATACTTACCCCTTATCTCCAAGCCCTAATGGGGTTGCCATACAAAATTTACAAAAATGATAAAATGCCCACAACTTCTTCAGAGTTGGCCTTAGGGCAATAAAGTGTACGACCGACCCCCATTAGTTTGCCCTCTCAAACATATTCCTAGAATATACTTACCCTCTATCTCCACGTCCTAATGGGGTTGCCATACAAAATTTACAAAAATGAAAAAATGCCCACAACTTCTTCAGAGTTGGCCTTAGAGCAATAAAGTGTACGACCGACCCCTATTAGTTTACCCCCGCAAACATGTTCCTAGAACATAGTTACCCCCTATCTCCACGCCCTAATGGGGTTGCCATACAAAATTTACAAACATGATAAAATGCCCACAACTTCTTCAGAGTTGGCCTTAGAGCAATAAAGTGTACGACCGACCCCTATTAGTTTGCCCTCCCAAACATATTCTTAGAACATACTTACCCCCTATCTTCACGCCCTAATGGGGTTGCCATACAAAATTTACAAAAATGATAAAATGCCCACAACTTCTTCAGAGTTGGCCTTAGAGCAATAAAGTGTACGACCGACCCCTATTAGTTTGCTCTCCCAAACATATTCCTAGATTTTAGTTACCCCCTATCTCCACGCCCTAATGGGGCTGCCATACAAAATTTACAAAAATGATAAAATGCCCACAACTTCTTCAGAGTTGGCCTTAGAGCAATAAAGTGTACGACCGACCCCTATTAGTTTGCCCTCCCAAACATATTCCTAGAACATACTTACCCCCTATCTCCACGCCCTAATGGGGTTGCCATACAAAATTTACAAAAATGATAAAATGCCCACAACTTCTTCAGAGTTGGCCTTAGAGCAATAAAGTGTATTACCGACCCCTATTAGTTTGCCCCCCCAAACATATTTCTACAACATACTTACCCCCTATCTCCACGCCCTAAGGGGGTTGCCATACAAAATTTACAAAAATTATGTAAAAATGCCCACAACTTCTTCAGAGTTGGCCTTAGAGCAATAAAGTGTACGACCGACCCCTATTAGTTTCTTCTCCCAAACATATTCCTAGAACATACTTACCCCCTATCTCCACGCCCTAATGGGGTTGCCATACAAAATTTACAAAAATTATAAAATGCCTACAACTTCTTCAGAGTTGGCCTTAGAGCAATAAAGTGTACGACCGACCCCTATTAGTTTGCCCTCCCAAATATATTCCTAGAACATACTTACCCCCTATCTCCACGCCCTAATGGGGTTGCCATACAAAAATGATAAAATGCTTACAACTTCTTCAGAGTTGGCCTTAGAGCAATAAAGTGTACGACCGACCCCTATTAGTTTGCTCTCCCAAACATATTTCTACAAAATACTTACCCCCTATCTCCACGCCCTAAGGGGGTTGCCATACAAAATTTACAAAAATTATGTAAAAATGCCCACAACTTCTTCAGAGTTGGCCTTAGAGCAATAAAGTGTACGACCGACCCCTATTAGTTTGCCCTCCCAAACATATTCCTAGAACATACTTACCCCCTATCTCCACGCCCTAATGGGGTTGCCATACAAAATTTACAAAAATTATAAAATGCCTACAACTTCTTCAGAGTTGGCCTTAGAGCAATAAAGTGTACGACCGACCCCTATTAGTTTGCTCTCCCAAACATATTCCTAGATTTTACTTACCCCCTATTTTCACGCCCTAATGGGGTTGCCATACAAAATTTACAAAAATTATGTAAAAATGCCCACAACTTCTTTAGAGTTGGCCTTAGAGCCTATTTAAAAATTAGAAATATTTCATAAGTAAAAAAATGGTTAAAAATAAAAAAAGTTTGGGATTGCGAAAGGTCAATGTGAAGGGTATATAAAATTCGGCACAGCCGAATATAGCGCTCTTACTTGTTTTATAATATTTTGAATAAATTTAAGTCAGAGCAATAAGTAAATTTATATACATATGTAAGCAGGTAAGAGCGTTTTATTCGGCCGTGGTGAGTCTTACAAAACCTGCCTATTGAATTTTTTGTTTTATTTATCCACAAATCTAATAGTCTGAGGCCCACCTTCGTGTATGCTCCTCGTCAAAGTACAGGTCGCTTTTTTGAAGATATTTTTATAAAGTTGCGTACAGATAATTTTTTTTTTGGTAGAAGCCCCAAGTCTGTTAAAAGTAATGTGGATTGGTCAAAGTTATATGCTTAGCCCCATATAAATGTCCTGCTGGCATAATCCATTTTGAATGTAACTACCTTAATAATCACTCTATCTACACAAAGTTTTGCATATGCCCTTAACCTTATGTCTCGAATTCTATTAGGATTAGTATATAATTTTTCATTGATCGCTTAAAATTCCCTCTCCCGGAAACACATTTAATCGCATTAAAATTTAAATAATTAATATTTGAAAAAATGGTTTGTTAAGTTTTTGAAAAGAGAAAATTTAAACAAAACTGTTTTTTTGCTTATAACTATTCCTATTTAGAAACATGAAATCGTTCTCTTAAGTTAAAGGTGTAGCTTTGAAAGGTACAGCTGAAAAAATAGTTGCCCACTCCATACACACTATTTTGTTGAAAGTAATGTGAAACCTTTTAGTTCCTCTTCCCAATAACAAACTTTGTGGAGCTGCGATAAAATACCTTCAAAAATATTTTTCTTATTTTCTACGTTATAGTCAGTCATTTGTATGGGGCTATATAGAAAATAGAACGATAATATTTTTGGTCAGTATTTTAGTTTGTGGATTAAAGCTACCTAGACATGCAAAATTTTGCGAAGATGGAGTAATAATAGAGCCACTTATACCCCATTTGACTGAAGCAGAAATTCAATAAGACTAGTGTTGGAATAATTTGTTTCAATCGTAATAGGTTTTGTGTTATTAGTTTTTGGTTACTGAAAATTTATTTTTCATTATTCTGTTGAAAACATTTGAAACGAATAAACGTTTTATAATATTTGTTTTTTATTTAAATATAAGCTGTCTCGTCATTTGTGTGTATTACTAGAGGTTATGGGCGATAACAAAGAGATACACGGAATTCCTCAATTTAAAGGTGAAGGATTTGACGATTGGCAGTTCCGCGTGAAAACACATCTAGATTCGCTAAACCTAGTGGATGTTCTAACCGGCAGTCCTCCAAGTGAACCAGATGCATTAGCGGAATATTTACGAAAAGACAAAAAAGCAAAAGACAGAATCGTAAGTTTTGTACATTCGGATTGTTTAAGCTTTATAAGAGATAAAGAAACTGCTTTTGAGATGTGGAGCAGTTTGCAGGCTGTATTTGCTAAACAATCCATTGTCAACCAGCTGCTACTGAGGAAGAAATTGGCAAAATTGAGAATGAATGAAGGAGACTTAATCGTGACTCACTTCTTGGAATTTGAAAATTTGGTTCGACAATTAAAATTGGCAGGAGCAAACATGGAAGATTCCGATGTATTAGCTCAACTATTTTTAACATTACCAGAGAAGTACGACCCCTTGGCAACAGCTCTCCAGAACGTGGATGACGGTGAATTGAATATGAATCTCGTAAAAGAACGCCTAATGTCAGAGGAAGCAAAACTTTGTGATCGTAATAGTGCAGTCCTCGAAGATAAAGCAGCTTTTTCAAGTAAAAAATTCCAAAATAAAAGTAAATTTAAAGGAAAATGTTACAAATGCAACAAATTTGGACATCAAGCAAAAAATTGTTGGAGGGGTGAAGCAAAAGAGGCTAGTACTAAAGCAGTAGCTTTTATGATTAAAAGAAGAGATGTTTTAAAAAGGTATGATTGTGATGAAATTAATTTTAAACTTGACTCCGGTGCTAGTGATCACTTAGCAAAGGAAAAATCATATTTTTCCTCAATTAAAGAATTGAAAACCCCTGTCGAAATAAATGTTGCTAAAAATAATCAATCAATTTTTGCAACTCATGTAGGAGAAATAAATGGAATCAGTGATAAAGGTGTTGAACTTAATATAAAAAATGTTTTATATACGCCGGATTTAAGAGATAATTTATTATCTGTACGAAAACTCACAAAGTTTGGCTTATCAATAAATTTTTTTAATAATAAAGCTATTATATCAAAAGGTGAAGATGAAATAGCAACAGCTCTCCTTTGTGGCAATTTATATGAACTAAAAGTAAATCTTGGAAAAAGATCTGTGTTATCGTGCGTTAAACATGAAGCTGAATTGTGGCATAAGCGCTTAGGACATATTGGTATTTCTGCGTTTGATCAACTTAAAAAAATTGGATTATTAAATCATGATGTGAACACAAGTAAACTTAATTTTTGTGATGTATGTATGGAATCCAAAATGTGTCGCAGTCCTTTTATTGGTAATAGACCTAGAGCTACTAGGGTCTTACAAAGAATTCATTCCGATGTATGTGGTCCAATCACCCCTACGGCTTGGAATGGTTCAAATTACATCGTAAGTTTTATTGATGATTTTACGCATTTTTCAATGATTTTTTGCATCAAAAAGAAGTCTGAAGTTTTTGAAAAGATTAAAGAATACGAAGCTTTGGTAAGTGCACAATTTCCAGAAACAAAATTTTCAGTACTTACTATTGACCAAGGAAGAGAATATATGTCATCAGAACAGATAAATTGGTACAAACATAAAGGTATTCAAGTAGAGACAACGGTTGCTTATACACCTCAACAAAATGGGGTGTCAGAAAGATATAACCGTACGGTTTTCGATAAAGTTAGATCAATGCTGTCAGAATCTGGTGTGCCAAAATATTTGTGAAACGAAGCTGCCTTAACTGCTGTTTACATTATAAATAGATGTCCTACCAGAGCAATTGTAGAAAATGTAACTCCTGCTGAATTATGGTATCGAAATAAAATAAATCTTAATAAAATTAAAACGTTCGGATGTAAAGCTTATTCGTGGGTACCTGATGCTAAACGAAAGAAACTTGACCCAAAAGGAAAACAAATGGTAATGATAGGTTATGCACCGAATGGTTTTCGTTTATGGGATATGGAAACCAGAAAAGTAATATTAGCACGGGATGTAAAATTTGAAGAATCATCTTATCCTTTTAAATCAATATTAAACTCTGAGGGAACGCCTGTTAACATTATAAGAACGAGCCACGAGCAAGAGGGGGATGATGATAATGATAGTATTGCTGTGCCTTATTTAAATAATAATGTTCCCACGTTTATACAATCTAATTCAGTGACTGGCGTAACAAAAGATGAAAACGAATTAGCTACTCAAAATGAAAATATATCATCTAATAATGAAGTTACAGATATCACTACCGATGAAGATATACCTGCAGGAACATCCTCTCCAGCAAATAAAACACGAAGCAGTGGAAGAATAAGTCGGTTACCCGGCAAACTTTACGATTACATTACTGGGTTTAATGCTGCAGTTGTTCAAAATAATTTACCTCAAACGTACACTGATATTTTTAAAAGGAAAGATACAGAGCAATGGAAGAATGCAATTGAAGATGAATTAAGCTCTATGAAATTAAATCACGCTTGGGAGATAGTCAAACGTCCACCAAATGTCAAACCACTTAAATCAAAATGGGTTTTTAGAATTAAAGAAGATCTTAATGGAAATCCTACAAAATATAAAGCAAGGCTGGTTGTTAAAGGGTTTCTTCAAAAGTATGGTAAAGACTACTGGGATACATATGCTCCGGTTGCAAAATTAAGTACCATAAGAATTGTGCTGGCCGTTGGTCTCCATCATGGTTACAAATTTCATCAACTGGATGTGAAAACTGCATTTTTACACGGCGATTTAAAAGAAAACATTTACATGGCCATACCAGAAGGTGTAAAAGAAAATTCTGAGATGTGTTGCAAATTAGTAAAATCAATTTATGGATTAAAGCAAGCTCCAAAATGTTGGAATGACAAATTTAACAAATTCATGGAATCCCAAAACTTCTCAAGATCCAAACATGACTATTGTTTATATGTTAAAATTGACAAAAAGGAAAATGATGTGTTATACCTTATTTTATATGTAGATGACTTGCTTATTGTTGGTAGTAGATTGGCAAGCATAAACCAACTGAAATCTAGCTTGGCAAGTAATTTCAAAATGACAGATTGTGGTCCTTTGAAATATTTCTTAGGAATGGACATAACATTTAATGATGGAATATTAAAAATATCTCAAGAATCGAGCATTAATAAAGTTTTAAATAAATTTGGAATGTCCGAATGCAATTCTGTTAAAGTTCCAATGGAGAAAGGGTTGCAGTTAGAGAGTAGCAAAAGTGAAGAAATAACAGATCAACCCTATCGCGAACTGTTAGGTAGCTTGATGTATATTATGTTATGTTCAAGACCAGACATATGCTATCAGGTTGGATATCTTGGAAGATTTCAACAAAATCCAAACAATTTACATTGGCAACATTTAAAAAGAGTGGTGAGGTATATTAAAGGAACTTCTTCAGTAAAACTAAATTTTGGTAACAACAATAATGAACCAATTATTGGATATGCAGATGCAGATTGGGCATCAGACGTGTCAGATAGAAAGTCCGTTAGTGGTTTCGTTTTTAAAGTCTATGGGAATACAATTTCTTGGTGCAGTAAGAAGCAACAAACTGTTGCTACATCTTCGTCAGAAGCTGAATATGTAGCCCTTAGCTTAGCAACAACTGAAGCAATTTGGTTAAGAGGAATAATGCAGGATCTCAAAGAAATAGATGAAAATTATCAAGTTAAAATTTATGAAGACAACAGAGGTTGTATAGGAATAGCAACAAATATAGAAACTAAACATGTAAAGCATATTGACATTAAACATCATTTTATTCGAGACAATATTGCAAGGGGAATAATTAAAATCGAACCAATTTCTTCTGAAATGCAATTGGCGGATATTTTTACAAAGTCAACAGATTCCAGTCGTTTTCTTAAATTGCGTAATCAACTTGGACTTAACGATTGAGAGGGGGTGTTGGAATAATTTGTTTCAATCGTAATAGGTTTTGTGTTATTAGTTTTTGGTTACTGAAAATTTATTTTTCATTATTCTGTTGAAAACATTTGAAACGAATAAACGTTTTATAATATTTGTTTTTTATTTAAATATAAGCTGTCTCGTCATTTGTGTGTATTACTAGAACTAGAAATAAAAGAAAAACTCAAGCCAAACAAATAATTTAATGCCACTGAAATTCTTAAATGGCTTTTCAGATGGGGGCAAAGAAGCGTAAAGATCAACACAAATTTTGAACTGACTTGCAGACAAACAAGCTTTCTCGAAGAAAATGCAGTTCTTTGTTCTAAAAATTATTAACAAAATATCATAAGTCTTAAATTTAATTAAGAAAGCCATTATGTTGACGATACAATCTAAAAAGTCCCACTGTGCAATAGAATTGAACTTTAATTTAAAAACTGGATTTTTAAATGATTCATGTAAATTTATTAAGGAAAACACAATAATTTTTTCATTTTTCAACATTTTTGATTTTGCTTTATCTTAGGGAAAACTGATTATTGAATTTTGTAGGGATTTATTCTAAATTTGAAGATAACATGCTAAAGCTAAAAGTAACAAGGGCAATATAAAAAAAAATATAATATTTTTTATTATATTTTAGTTAATAATATACCTGCTCTCAATTTTTTTTTAATTTTCTTGCACCATTCAATCTCCTGAAAATTGATTATCGTGCTTCAATTTTTCATCTTCCCAAATGTGAAACAAATTGAAGTCTATTAAATGTGTTAAAACACTTGACGAACAAAACCAGGCGACCCTGGCACTTTGCTTTATTTTAAGAAGGAAAGTTATAAAGTAAAGTTTTTTTGTATAATTGTTTTACGCAAAGTAAAAGAAAAATAAAATAAAAAATGGTAAAGAACCAAAAGAAGGAGAAAAGCAACTTAACACAAAACAATTGATTCGAATGAATTTTTAACAAATTTACCAAAACACAAATCAACATTAATCAATGGAGTAATTTAAAAAAAAATATATAGAAAAAAAGGGATGAGAAAAGAGCAATTGTAGGAAACAAAGTACCGGAAGTTGAAAATAGGAAAACATCTATTGAATTGTCAATAGTTAAGTTTTTTGCTTAAATCAAGCCAAAAAAATTCTCTAAACTACGGAAAACCCATTGAATGAAAATAATCAAAAAACAAACAAACAACTACGGAAATAAAAGAATTTTAAATGAAGTTCCAAGTAACGGATGTAAAACAATAAAAAAAAATAGAGCTCAAGAACAAATTGTTAAAACATCAAGATATTTTTTATCGTTTTTTTTTTTAAGAAAATAATATCTTGTGGCATCAATTATTAATAATCTTTTTTGTAAAATATTACTTTTATCAATTTTAAATAAAATAAATTATTAACAAAGAAACTTTTACAAATACTTTTTGATACCTTTGTTAAGTTTAAAAAGGTTTTCGTAATAAATAACTATAAATGTGTCAAAAAGCAATTTAGGCAGGTGAAGAAGGTGGTTTTTAAGAAATAGAATAAGAAGAAGCACTTGTAAATATTATTTTCAGTTCACATTCAATATAAAAATGCCTCTTCCTCCTACAAAAATTTAAAAAGATGTCGAATTTTAATTTTGACAAAAAATTATTTATTTATTAATACTTACACACAAAAAAAGAAAGGAAATTGGCACTAAAGTGCAAAAAAAGGTACAAAAAATTGACAGCTGACAGTTAAGGGCTTAAACAATTGATTAATACAAAGAAATAAAACGTATTTTTATTGCTAATACGCACTTCATATTTTTTAAAGAGCTTAGTACAACAGAGGCCTCTCCATTGTTATAAATGCGTATTTACCTAGAAAAATAAATAAAGTGTATTTAGCCGAAATGCCTTTTAAAACATTTCCTGATAACATACACTTACATTAAAAGATATTGAATTTTTTGGGTGATATAATATAAAATATTTTTTTTGGATCAATACTTTTTAAAAAAACTGCTTAACTTCTTTGAAGCCTGTTTTTTTACCAATGAGTTTAAACCATTTGATTTGCTTGTTTTTTTCCAGACACCAGTTGTAAGCAGAACATCGCACATAGGGGCCAAATGCGGTAATTTTTTTGAGATTAATTAAAAAACTAAAGACAAAGTACCGTAAAACCTGAAGTATCTGGAAAAGTGCATAAAATTTTGAATCATTTGGCAAAAATTTAATGGCATATTGGCAACATAGCTTTTGTGGTAAGGTTTTAAATTTAAAAATTGTATAAAAAAAAATTGAAAGATTTAAAGACTAAAGACAAACATTAATGCCAATAAATACTAGTTTTTAAGAAACATAGAACAGGTAAGACGTAAAATAGGAAATATATACTTAAATTAACATATAACATTTAGCAATACATTTTTTTTAATTTTTTGTTTTGCATTAATTTTATATTTTTTGAATTTTATATTAAGGAAAATTAATTTATAGTTTTAAGAGAAAGCAGGCACTTATTATACCCTTCACATAGTGATAAGGGTATATATCAGCTTGTCATTCCAATTGTAATTTCTTTATTATCCATTTGCGGCCCCATAAAGTATATATTCTTTATCCTTATAGATAGGGAAGTTGATATAGCCATGTCCGTCTGTCCGTCAGTTGAAATCAAGTTTCCGGAGTCAAATAAAAGATACAGACCAGGTAATGGTGTCAAACTATTAGAAATATCCTGGAGACAATCGCTGTATAAAATCAGCAAAATCGGTTCACTATTGACCGAGATATAAGCGAAAACCCAGAGTAACCCATTTTTTTAGGACAAAATACCTTGCATATATCCCTATATATCTCAGTAAGTATAGTCTTTCTTGCCACAAAACTTGGCACGGATACTCCTAAAGAAGGGATCTAGGACCAAGTCAAGTGGTAGTTTTCCTACAGTTGCACAAATTTGGGGAAATATTTTATGCGCTATATCTCGGAAACTATAACAGCTATCGACTTCAAATGTTCTACAGAAAGTAATTTTACAATAAGGCCTACACTTTAAAGAAAATTTTTTTTTGGTGGGGGGTGAACAAAGGGGAGCTTCCATACAAATTGGCCATTTTTATGAAATTTTCGATACGCTGTATCTCAGAAACTGTAACAGATATCGAAATCAAATGTTCTACAAAAAGTAATTGGACAACAAAACCTACGTTTTGAAGAACAAATTTTCTTGATTGGGCCAGGAGGGCTATTTCTCATACATAATAACAATTTTTATGAAATTTTCGATTCGCTACATCTGGGAAACTATAACAGCTATCGACTTCGAATATTGTTCAAAAAGTAATAACCAAATAATTCATACATTTTGGGAAAAAAAGTTAACAATTTTTATTAACCTTTTAATATGAATAATGTCGAAAACTTTTAAAACTCTCGACCTCAAACCTTCTTCATCTATTTCTATTATTCATACGAACGTTAAAATTTTGTAAAGTTTTCTATGGACTTTAAAGCTGACACAAGGTATTTTTATTATATTATTTGCAGTACAAAATACCTCGGCTGGGTATATTAAAAGACCAATGTGACGGGTATATAAGATTCGGCACAGCCGAACATAGGGCCCTTACTTGTTAAATGTGAGATTGTTTAGATAGTTGGAAAAGTTTTGTCAAATAAATGCGCTGGTAAATTGGTGTTTGAAGGATTTAAGCGCAGTGGCTCAATTCGAAGAAAAATGTAGGTTAAAATAATTGTTTGGTGATTCGTTGGTAGCATAACATAAGGGTAAGTTTTATGAATACTAAAGATGAAAAATGACAATGGCAGGGTGGTTGACGTGGTAGGGGTAAAATCTTTTTACAAGGTTGTCGTGTTTCGTTAAAATCAAAATGCTTAGTATTTATTTTGTCTTGTTGTGACACGCTATACGTGTGTGCATGAGGGTTGGGTTTCCATTCCGATATAATGGGCCAGCTGAGGCGGCATCACATTAAAAGGAAGTCACAGTATCGCAACAATAAAATGGCCAATTTTATTTTAACGGATTCTATCCACTATAACTAAAATATATTGGTAAATTTGTACTGGAAATATTTGAGATCGTGTTTTTTTTTTTACTGTTTATTAAAAAATTGTAAAAATTAACATATTTTCACATTTTAGGTGAACAAAGAGTTGTTAAGATGGCTTAGTTCAGCAAAAATCTTTGTAGGTTAGGTTAGGTAGAACAGGCAGCCGTTGAAGGAAAGGATACAGCTCACTTGGGTCCGCTTTATTCGGTCCCTTTGTGTTACCTGAAGAGGCAGATAGAATAGGTTGAGATGGAAGGAAAGAAGAAATTTAGAGAAGGATAGATAAGAAAGAAAGAAAGACCAGAAGAATGAAGCAGACTTACCAGGGTCTCTGGTGGGAATCGAATCCACAACCCCCTGACTGGTAGACTCGTGTACTTACCACTGACCTACCGGGGCACCCAGAGTTCTTTGCAAAACTTAAAGAAATAAGTATTATTTTTAAAAATATTATACAGCGCATAGTTGTGCCATAGAAGTTATAAATGAATTATAAACATATTCACGCGTTGGCTTTAACTACAAAAAGCCAAATTACAAGTATTGGTGATACCCATCCCATCACTGGTATATATATCACACTGAATAATATAGTAGTCCTTTTATTGAAAACTTGCATAATGCCCAGTTGTTTTTGTAGCACATTCCTGTGTACTTACTTAGAATACTTGGCATCTTTCACTCTTATCTCTAAAATTTTTTGGAATATTACTTTACCTTCTTAAAATATTGGATACATGTTTATCTAATAAAACTTACTACAAGGTGGCCCAAAAGCAATAACCCTATTGGAAGATGCTTTTATTTTTGCAAATGGCGGTCAATGTCAAATCTGTTTTGACATTTGTAAACAAGACTACAAGTGAACAAGGCATGGAGCGATACACTTCCCAAGAACGCGTAAAAATTCGTCAGTTTTGATTAGCGAACCTAGTATGGGCTTTTAAATTTCATATGTATGTACACTTGTACTTGCCATTTAAGCTGTATTTTTCACATCACTTTTTTATATTTTAAATAACGAATTTTTTTTATACATTTTAACAATTGATTTTTATTTTTTTTAACAAGAGAAATGAGGCAAAACAAAAAATTATCAAAATTTAAATATTTTTTTAAATTGCTTGTGATTATACTATTTTTGCATCAATCATTGATTGATTAATTTTAGAATTTGATACATCAACTATAAAATTTTACTGCAAACAAATTATTGTTTGTCTGAAAAAAATCATACTTAGATTTGCAGGTAACAATATTAGAGATTTCATTAGCCGTAGACATATTGTTATCAAATGTTATCATGAACTTGATTATCGTAACTAATAGACATTTAAATAAAACAGAAATAACTATTATGTGCCTGCAATAACCAAATTTGTTTACGGTAAAGAATATTATGGCTGTCGTGATCATGCCCAACTATGCTTTTGCTCTACGTGAATGAAATTATGTTCCTGTCACATATGTATATATGTAAGTACAAACGTTAAATGCACGAAAATATATGAATGACCAGAAGCGTATAATCCTGCAGTGACAATTAAACATATTTTGACTAAAGAATTTCTAACTAAATTGGAATAAAGTGAAACAGCATGGCAAGTATGAACAATACTTTGACAGAAACAAACCATCAACAAAAAATGTTTAGATTTTTCGATGCACCAAAAGCTGTTTGGCATTAACACGTTGTCTGTCGTTTGCTTGGACTTACGGTCGGTTTGTTGGTTGGCTGAAATACAGAATTATGTTGAAAGTAAAGTGTTCAAATATTTTTTTAGATGATGTCATAAAACATGAGGCAAACACTTGCTCCCTTTCTTTCTCATACAGCCTTTTTATACAGTTGTCAAGCGTTTTACAGTGTCTTTTTCGATTTTTTTTTTTGTTAACTGCAATACAAAACTGAGAATTTTATTTTATTGTTTTTTGGAAGTTTTTCAGAAAAAATTTAGAGAACAAACGTAAGCATCACTGAATAAACAACAAAGACAACAAAAATATAAAACTGTTTGAGCAATAAAAAACAGGACATTTGTAGCCAAAGGAAAGGATTTCATTTTTATATTCTATCGCTTAAGTATTGTACTCATCTCGCTCTTTTTTTCTTTTCTTTTTTTGCCAGCAGTTTTATTTATTTGTTTTTTTTTTGCAATTTCAAATGTCGTTTTGTTTTTAATACACTTTTTTTCTATTGTTATTGTTGTGATGCAAGCTGTCATGTTATCACATTAGAAATTTGTTTCTATTTTCTCCTATTTGAAAAGTTCTTTTTTCCTTCGTTTCATATTTATTTTTTAAATGGACATTGCCACAATAATTGGAGCGTAGATTTATGTGTTGCTTGGTCGAATATGTTTCTCCGTTGGGAAAGTGTTTTTTTTTCTACCTTATGTGTGCATTGTGTTGGCAGTATTTTGCTTCAGCAAATGAAAATAAAATTATTTTACCAAAATTCACGGGAATTCGGAAAAAATAATATTAATTGCGTTTTTTGCCTTTCATTTTTGTAGAGGTAGCTGTGGATATTGTAAAGGTAGGATTAAGTAAATGTTTTTTTTTTAACTTTAGTATAGGTTTTTGAAATACAGGGTGTCCGCCGGCAAGTTATGCTACTTTGTTTGGTTATAATTTTTAATTAAATGAAAGGGAATGGATCTTATATTGATAAATTTGAGCACATTTTTCATTACATTCTCACACATTTTACGTGCTATTTCATTATTTTAAGACGAATATTTTGTTTGAGTTGCTCCATCATTTCTGGTTCGTTTGCATAAACCTTTTTTTCAGATATTCCCACAAAATAAGTCAGGAGTATTTGAATAAGGCGACCATGGCGACCTTAGCATCACCATTTCTTGATATAACTTGCTGTGGAAAGAGGTCTCTCAATTTTTTCCATTGTAGTCCTGGCTGTATGCGATGTGGCACCGTCTTGTTGATACCATATGTTAACCAAGCCCAAAGCACGCAGTTGTAACAGTAAGAAGTTTTTAATCATATCGCGATATCGCTTCCGAATACAGTTCAGTTTCAAAAAGTAAGGTCCATTGATTCCTCCTGACCAAATTGCACACCAGACTGTCTATTCTAATAGATGCAAAGGTGACTGATGAATAATTTGAGGATTTTGCATTGCCCGAACTGACTCTTCTTTTTATTCACATATCCATTCAAATGAAAATTTACCTCGCTACTCATAATAATTTTTCCTGAAAGACGGGGTTCTCATGGGTGAGCTGTTACAGCCTAGTGTCATATGTACGGCAGCGTTAATGGTATTTTGGAGAAGCTCCTGTGTCAACTGAATTTTAAATGGAAACAAATTCAAATTCTTATGCAAAATTGTTGCCAAAGTTGCTCTTTGAAAACAAAACTCCTGAGCAGGGCGTCGAATTGAGGTTGAAGGATTGTTTTAAACATTTTCTTGAGCAGCAGCAGAGTTTTAGCTGATCTTGCAGTACGGCCTATTGCAGCTTAAGCCTATGAGCTACCAGCCCTCTTTCTTCGAAACCCCTCACAATAAATAGTGCGTCTTGCTTGCACGTTGTTTCTCCCAAAAATTTCACGTAACTTTTTTATCGTCATAGTAGTCGATGATTGATTTTGATACCGAATATTGTTTTTTAATAAATTTGCTACGTCCCTGCCTAACGACTACCAAAATGATTACCAAAATGCCTGGAAAACAAAGTAGTTTACCTTGCCGGCAGACATCCAGTAAACAAAATTACACACCAGTTCTAAATATCCTCCTAAAACTAAGTTTAAAATATATCACTTGAGCAACACGTCCCTGAACAAACCTAGCGATTTTTTTCTGAAAGCCTTAGCTTAGAAACGGTTTTTCTATGTTCATGAAAAATGTTATGCCAATCGGCCAAGGCAGCAACTGCAAAATTATTTTTGCTGCATTATGTATTGGTTAATAGGGAAGAGTAAGTTAACCAGTAAGAATGTTATAGTCAATTAAGCCTGATCATGTTATACTTCACACCACTTTTTTAATGGTGGCTTTATGCAAAAATAAACTGAATATGTGTGTATTCAGGGCATAGATATAAGCACGGGTGCATCTTCTCCAAATTCAATAAATTATAACTTCAAAGTTACAACCTGTAGCGTGCTCACAAAAATACATAGCACCCAGCCAGACGAACGGACGTACATCTTTAAATCGACTCAGGGAGTGATCCTAAGTAGATCGGTATACTTAAGCATGAGTTTGAGGCCTTTATTTTTGAGCATTTCAAGCATCTGTTCCACGTTTGTGGCGCGGGTATAAATAAGAATACCAAAAAATTATCTTCTTAGTAGTAGAATAAAAGTCAGAATTGTAATAACGTAGATGTTTCCCCCTGCAGCCTACATTTAATATTTAAAATCATTTCCAGCTCAACTTTAACTAATCGGATTTACCCCAATGTTTATATATAAATTTTTTTCTTAATATTAAGAAACAAGAATCTGGCGACAGACGAAAGGGCATGCTCTAATTGATCCAGGAACTGATTCTGGTTAATTCGGTGGTTCTTAGACATTACAAAAATCTGCAAAACGCATGATACACCTACAACATATGTGGCGTAAACGCTGCTGCTTTTGTAAAAGGTGCAACAGACCTTTTAGGGAAGTAAAAGTACTAAGCCTTTACAATTAAAAAAGTGGAAATTGTTGACGGTTTTGTTGTTATTATTTTACGATTAATTATAAAACAATTATTTCCGAAGGTTCCCTTAGTTCCTCTTCCCTTCTTAAAGATACTCTATATGGGCACTTCCAGCTAAAAGTCTAATAATTGACACAAAGTTTTTTAAGAGCATCCAACTATAGATTGGAAATGTGGATTTTATTTTTTAAAGTGTATGTCATCCTGATGTCATATGTTTAAACGGAGAGTTGTGTTCAGCGCCACACGCTGCAGTATACCTGGTTCAATTGAGATGAATTTTTGACAATAATTTTCCTCCAAACACACAAGAGATTGAGGATTGTCAGTATAAGCACACTCTTTAAGGTACCTCCATAAAAAATCCATGGAGTTAGATCGGGCGAACACGGTGGCCATAAGGTGTCCTCAAAGCGACTGATCAGTTTTTGGGGGGAATTTCTTTAATGTAAGCTCACCGAAGTTCTGGCTGTGTGTGCAGTCGCCCCATTCTGTTAATACCACGTGTGTGAAAGTACGATGGTTGACTTTGCAGGTTTGGCAAAAATGTTATCCTTGACATTCGTCGCCTGGTCTCGAGAATTTTCAAAAAAATGATCCCGTTACCTCATGCGGGTATAAGGCACACCAAGCCTGGGGCAAAGTAATTATTTTTGATGTTTCAATCGAGGCTTTCGGGTTTTTAGAGACCAGTAACGGCAGCTTTGCTTGCTGACGTAGACGTTTAAGTAAAAATGAGCCTCATCGCTTCAAAGTATAGGTATAACAGTGGGAAAACGTTAAAATATAGCTTAAAAAAATAATTGCGTTATTTGAAGTCATTTTCCTTCAGTTCTTAAATGATTTTAAGTTTTAAAGGAGGGAACTTCAGTACCATTTTTAAAACTTCATAAATACTTGCTCTTAGAAGTCCTTGTAATGCTGTTTTTTTTCGTTTTGAATGTCGCGTATTTTCACGTAAACTGCTTTAAACAAATTTAAATTTTTTCAAAAGCCTTAAAAAAGCCGTGGGAAATTCACAGCTAGCAGTTACGTGGAGTCTCTGCAACCACAAACGAATCAAATTTACACTCGGTCCATCACGAACCGAACTTTAAACAAAATCTACGTCACAATCATTACCCTCAAAAGATGCCTCCACAGCTAACGTGCAAGGCTCACTCGATCACTGCGACACCGTGACTGACAAGTCTGCACAGTCTATAATTCCAACGACCCCTACCTCCCTCTGAAATATCTTAACTTAATATTAATTTTTAGAAAGCCGTATTGCATTTCAATTCCCAGATTTTTGCATTTTTTTAGAGGCATTCGAAAATATCTTCCATTTTTAATTGCGTTTCCATCCACATATTAATTGTATATTAGAAAAAAATTTTCAAGAAAAAATGCTTTAAAATTAATACAAAAAGACAAATTTTTTAAAATTTTATTTTACGTTAAAAGTGTACTATCTTGCACTCTCCATCCTGGAAATGCCCATATACATATTTATGTACGAATAAACTTGTACTTTCAATGAAAAAACTACAAAATAAGCATTTATGTATGTATGAATCTGTTATTGTGTTTAACACATGCATGAAAAGTTAAACAATTGTGAGGAATATAATTACTTTTTGCAAGAATATTTAGTTTCATTAAAGTTAATTTAACTTTGTGAATTATTAACGCATAAAATGTTTTATTGTTTTATTTTTTCTGACAGCTCAACCACAATAATTGTATAAGTTTATATAATTTTTTTGTTTATAAAGACGGTAGTTAAGAAATGTAATAAAACAAGTTCGTCTTAAGTTTTGCAACAAAACAAAATATTTGATGAAATTTTGATTTAGAAAAATTTAAGGAAAACTATATTTGGTCCCATACACAGTTTTTTAATGACCGAACTTTCGGGAATTTTTTATTATTATTTTCTTTAATAAGTAAAATTGTTCAAACTAAACCTAATTTCGAGACTAGCATGAACCGAACTTTCTAAAACTTTCTACGACAATTTTTGCGAAAACATGCGATAACATCCCAATAAAATCTCTTTAAATTTGAGTAATAGTCTCTCATTATTTCATAAAGTGAAAGATAATGAGGCTTTAACAACCGAATAATAGACTATTGGTAGATGCCTTTTCCTTCGCAGATTATGGGAATGAGTCCTTTTATCGGTGAAATACCTATACAAAAGCTGTAATAAATTATTGATGGATCACAGTTTAATTCGATAAGACTATTGATGCCATGAAGCCTTTAATATGTCCCACTTTTTACGAGCTTTTTATATGTTTGAGCTAGTAAAAGGCGATCAAACCTGTTTCAGCACTGCATTTGCTTACATCCAGCTAAATGGATAACAGATATCGTTAATTTAGCTTGGACATGTAGATATTATCATAGTCAGTACACTTTGCAACCAATTTCAACTTTTGTCGTTATATTTGATGACCACTATAATTTTCTACCCGTCACATAGTGATGAGGGTATATATTAGTTTGTCATTCCGTTTGTAATTTTTGCAATAATAACTTTGAACCACATAAGGTATATATATTCTGGATGTTTATAGATACCCAGCAAAAAAAACTTACTGATCATTATTAAATTCATTGATGAAAGGCAACCCGAAGTAGATCCAGTTTTGGGGAAACATCAGCGAATTTAACACGTGCTTGTCATAGGAGGTAAGTGATTTAAGAAGCAAAAAGTGAAAAAATCGTAGACAATTATTTTCTAATAATTTGTTTTATAAAAGACCTTGAAATCTTTGTGCATACTTAGATACTGTATAAATACAGATTTAAAAAAGTTTAATTCGGAAATTTTTTGGTATTAAATGAAAATGCTATGATTTTAGAACTTCAAATTTTTTTTCCTGGGTAGGGAAGTAGATATGGTCATGTCCGTCTGTGTGTCTGTTGAAATCAGGTTTCCTTGCCAAAATAATGCCGCACAGCAAACGTTTTGGTAGCAAACAATCAGAAATATCCCTAAAGCAATCGTCATTTAAACTCAAGCGAAAACCTAAAATAATCAATTTTCTTAGAACAAACCCCGTTAACCTAAATGATAAGAAGGCTCCTGGCGTTGATAATATAAGCAACAAAATGCTTTTAGAGCTATCTTTTACCGCTTAAAGTATTATTCTTTTAATTTTTAATGCTTTAATTCGGTTTGAATATTTCCCGCCTATATGGAAAGCTGCCTTAGTAAAGATGATTCCTAAGCCAGGTAGAGATCCTTTAAAGGTGGTGTCTTATAGGCCTAAAGGTTTGTTACCAATTTTGTCAAAATGGTTCGAAATGCTCTTAAAAAATAAGCTGACTCCGATCACGAAATTAAACAACTGCATTCAATGTTACCACTTTGGCTTTAAAGTCAACATACTATAATTAAACAAACTTACAGACTGGCGCAGGTTATAAGAAAAACATTTGAGGAAAAGAAGTACTTCCGCGCTTTTTATATATGTCTTTTAAGCTTTTGATAAAGTATGGCACGAAGGCCTGTTAAACAAACTAAAGCTAAACCTTCCAGCTAATATTTTCAACCTATAAGAAAAGTACATAATTTGTGATCAAAGAGGGAAGCTAAATAAGTTGTTCGCAAACAATTGGGGCTTGTGTACCTCAAGGAAGTATACTAGGTGCAATTTTGTTATTGCTTTACACGGCATATATGGCAACTAGCAGTTTTACGCACACGTCTACATTTGCTGATGGTACCGCTTTTCTCAGTGTTCATAAAGACCCTAAAGAGGCTTCGAACCAACTGCAACAACAGATAACCTAAGTGGAGAAATGGGCAAAGTTATGGGAAATAAAAATTAATGAGCAAAAATATACTCACGTAACGTTTACCTTACGCAAAATGTTTTTTGAAAATTTTCAGAAATAACTATAAAAAATTCAAATTTTTTGGCAAAAATTGGAGAAGTTTTATATTTTAAAAATTAACTAAAGACAGAAGATGCAAAAACTTTTTACTTTTATTAAACAATCAAAAATTCACATATATATTTGAAGTTATATTAGCTTTCACTTTTTTAAATTCGGAAGATAAATGATGGTTTTATTAATAATAAAGTGAGGTTACCTGATCATAACAAAAATTGAGTTTTTAAAGGACTGCCCAATCCATTTTGTCATACTTTCCGATCAAAAAGTTAAATTTTTTTTAAACTAGCAAGTTAAAAAATTTTGTTTTAATATTCAGAAGTTTTTAAATTATTTAAATCGATATCATGAAAAATATTCTTCGTTTTTGCCAAAAATTTATTAGAAAAATTTAAAACAGTGAAAACTTGTCCATATAACAACATTAACTCCGAATACCAAAATCTAAACTTAAAACCAATGCTCAGTACGGAACAGAGAATACTGATGAGGAGTTGCAGCGGGCTCTGAAAATGCATTTCATTTGGCTTGTGTGGGGAAACTTAACTATTTCAAGATAAATCTTCAATAAAAATCTTATTACAATAAAATTAAACCAATTAGCCTGACAATCTAAAAGTTAAATTTATAAATAAAAAATTGTTCAACATACGCTAAAAATAAAAATTTGTTATTTTAGGATTTTTTAAGGTGAAATTTTTCCACAGTTTCCATTTTTTTTTAATTTTGTAAATAAATGTAAAAATGCAACTTCATTTTCCAAACGAGTATTTTTTTAATTTTTAACAAACAGTGGCAACCCTGTTGGTATATATTGTTGAAAGCGTGAAGTAGAATCTCTATTTAAAATGTATATTTTTTTGCATATTTATACCCTTCACATAGTGATAAGGGTATATATCACTTTATCATTCCGTTTGTAATTTCTTTATTATTCATTTGCGACCCCATAAAGTATATATATTCTGGATCCTTATAGATAGGGAAGCCGATTTAGTGATGTCCGTCTGTCCGTCTGTCCGTCTGTTGAAATCAAGTTTCCGGAGTCAAATAAAAAGACACAGACCAGTTAATGGTGTCAAACTATTAGAAATATCCTGGAGACAATCGCTATTTAAAATCAACAAAATCGGTTCACTATTGACCGAGATATAAGCGAAAACCCAAAACAACCCATTTTTTTAGGACAAAATCCGTGCATATATCCCTATATATCTCAGTAAGTATAGTCACTCTTGCCACAAAACTTGGCACGGATACTCCTTAAGAAGGGACCTAAATAATGGAAAAAATTTTTTCAGATAGGACCAGGGGAAGGGGTATTTTTCCTACAACTGCACAAATTTTGTGAAATATTTTATGCGCTATATCTCGTAAACTATAACAGCTATCGACTTAAAATGTTCTACAAAAAGTAATTGCACGCTAAGGGCTACGCTTTTAAGAAAAATTTTTTTGAGTGGGGGCAAAAAAAGGGGTAGCTCCCATACAAATCGACAATTATTATCAAATATTCGATACGCTATATCTCGGAAACTATAACAGATATCGAAATGAAATGCTCTACAAAAAGTAATTGCCCGCTAAGGGCTACGCCTAAAAGAAAAAATTTTTTGGGTGGGGGCAAAAAAAGGGGTAGCTCCCATACAAATCAACAATTATTATCAAATATTCGACACGCTATATCTCGGAAACTATAACAGATATCGAAATGAAATGTTATACAAAAAGTAATTGCACGCTAAAGGCTACGCCTAAAAGAAAAATTTTTTGGGTGGGGGCTAAAAAAGGGGTAGCTCCCATACAAATCGACAATTATTATAAAATATTCGATAAGCTATATCTTGGAAACTATAACAGATATCGAAATTAAATGTTCTACAAAAAGTAATTGCACGCTAAAAGCTACGCCTTTAAGAAAAAATTTTTTGGGTGGGGGCAAAAGAAGGGGTAGCTCCCATACAAATCGACAATTATTATCAAATATTCGACACGCTATATCTCGGAAACTATAACAGATATCGAAATGAAATGTTATACAAAAAGTAATTGCACGCTAAAGGCTACGCCTAAAAGAAAAATTTTTTGGGTGGGGGCAAAAAAAGGGGTAGCTCCCATACAAATCGAAAATTATTATCAAATATTCGATACGCTATATCTCGAAAACTATAACAGCTATCGACTTCGAATATTCTACAAAAAGTAATAATCAAATAATTCATACATTTTGGAGAAAAAGTTGGAGAAGAGCAGGGGGACTAGACATTTAACAAGTTTTATTAACCTTCAAATATGAATAATGTCGAAAACTTTTAAAACTCTCGACCTCAAATCTTCTTCATCTATTTCTATTATTCATACGAACGTTAAAATTTTGTTATTTTTTCTTTAAAACTCGCACAAGGTTTTTTATTGTATTTATTGCAGTACAAAATTACTCGGCTGGGTATATTTAAAGACCAATGTGAAGGGTATATAAGATGCGGCACAGCCGAATATAGCGCTCTTACTTGTTTTTATTTTGTTTTATCATTTAAAAATGTTATTTAAAACTGCGATTTTAAAGTTTAAGATATTTAGTTTGAAAATAAATTTTTAAACATTTATTACAATATTAAAGCAACTTCACCTAAAATGGTTCTAACCGGAAAAAAATTCTTCCATTTTTGGTAAAGATCGTTAAAAACAATAATTTAATGTAATTTTGCCTGTTGCATAGTGTCATTGAAATTTTACATTTATTTATGTAATTTTTGATCAGATTAAAACGCATTAGTAGGCTTGGGAACTTACGTATGTACTCTACATTCCTCAAACAAATTTTGAATTCAGATTTTTAAGAAACGTAAGACATTTTAATTTTTTTTATATTGAGTCCAATGGTCAAGCCATCTACGGTAGAAAATTAAAATAAGCCTTGTTATATTGCAAACAAAAATCTTACATAATAAATTGTTAATGTTTTTTTTTATAATTTAAGGCGTTTTGTTTGTCGCATAACGCACGTATATAGTTTGTTTGTATATGTGTATATACATGTATACTTCTGTACCCATTTATACTTAATATCCTGTTAGTTTTGTAACATTCATTAAAATTATTAAGTTTTTGATTAAAACCCTAAAAGCAATTTCCTTTACCTAATTGTAAGAAATTAAAACAAAGTAATTTAAAAGTCCATCTCAACTATACTCTTCGTTAACAATGGAAACAGCTGCTTAAGGACATAATACGAAATTGCTTTGTTAAAATGTGGTAATTTTGAGTTCTTACTAAAACCGGTCTTACTTATAAATGTTTTTTTATTATATCAAAGAGATTATAATGATGTGTGCTTGTATACAAAAATATTTTATTTTCCATTTCAAAATTATGTAAGATCTAATAAGGCGTTTCTTTACAGGTGAAAGAAAACGTTTTATTAAATTTGTAAGTGTTTGAATTAAAAAAAGTTTAAATGCAATTTTTGCTAAAGTGAGAAACAAATTCTATTTTCGCAAAAAAAATCAAAACAATTTTATAGATTTGACATTTGTTTGCCGAATAAAAAAAAAGGCTTTTCTGAAAAAAAATCTTTTCGTATTCAGCCATCGTATTAAAATTTTTAACATAATTTAAACAACTACAGACGTCTAAATAAAATACTCCGGCTATCAGTGAAGGCAATTTGCAGAGTTTTTGAATTAAAACCAAAGTAGGAAAGTTATAGTCGGTCAACCAACCCAACTTATTTGACGCTGTACCGATGTGCTTATATATTAAGAAAACAAGATTCATTTATTTTTTGTTTTGAAGTAAAATGTGATTTTCAGAAGCTGGACTTTAATATCCTAAAATGATTGTTTTGGATTATTTGGCTTTGTCAAAAATAGACCGACCCAGCATTACCTCAGACAATAGGCTTGGTCCCCATAAGTAAAAAAAAGTATTTACATATCGCTTGCTTAAAATAAAAAGATTGTAAGTACAATTTTTTTTAAGTTTTGAGTTAATAACATATCAGGGTTATATGTAAAAATTTGTAATGTTTAGTGTGGATCCAGAGGTTTTAGAGAACCCCTAACTCCGCAAACAAAAGTGCTACATACATACATAGTTGTATGTCAAAAAGCGTGCAAAATTTGTATAAACCACGACACGTTTGAAGTAGAAAAAAAGATGTGTGCCCGTCTGTCTGTTTGTCTGTCCGTCCGTCCAGCTGGCTTGATTTCATAGTTTGACATAAAAACAGTTTGAAAAAAATTTTTAAAATTTTTAAAATTAAATATAGATACAACGCTGTGTTTAAAATTTGTTCACCTTATCATCTAGATTTTTCCACATACAGCCTTGTTATATTAAGCAAGCGCTATGTATGTATATTTTGCATGCATAACCAGTTAAACCCCTGTCAAAAAAACGTAAAAGTAAATCTTCGTGTAATTACATTAACTGTAATGTTCACGGCAACAGAATTGATGACCAGGATTTTTGCGGTCAATGTCGTGTGCTCATTGCTATAGAAAAGTTGGTGGTAACGATGAAAAGTCTAATAAGGTTTTTAGCATATGATTTCTATTGACGATTGTGCTCTAAACCGAAAATACGAGAACGAATGGGAGCCATTGAAAACCACTAGCGGTCAGTCGGTTGGGGGGGTTCTTGTCCTCTGAACTCTCGCTTGTCAATAGATTGTCGTTTACATAAATAATATTATAGACTCCCGGTAAAATGGATAAAAAGAAAAAAAAGGACCAAGAGTTAATCTCGCACACAAAAACAAAGATGGAAAGTAAACCCCAGTTTAGGATAACTATAAACGGTTTTTAAAATAGGTACGTAATCTTATAGTTGAACGTTTCTGTTTGCGTACAGAAAAGTTGTAAATAGCATTTGCTTCAAAAATTTGTTTTCGTTTATCTAAATAATTTCTTAATCTTATATGATATGGTAATATTGGATGAAAAATTTTATTATTATTATTAATATCACAATTCTCATTACTGACACTTTGACTATTACATTTCGATTGGGGTTCAATTTTCTGTACACTAAGTTTATTTCCAGCCGTTATAATAGAATTAGGTAACAATCTTGGTGTTATGGGAATTGTCGAGCATGGTTCTGAACGACATGGTTTTTTGAAAAGGTAAGTTTTTTGTTGGTACATTTGCTACATTGGGGCTTGTATGTATTTTTCATACCACACCCATAGCAGAATATCTTACGTGCCTCTAAACAGTCATCCCAGCGATGGCCCGCCTGGTCACAGTTCCAGCACTGAATTGTTTGGGCAGATTGCTGAATTGCATCAACAGATAAATCTTGTCCATCTTGAGCGTCACTTATTCCTGGTGAACAATCCAATTCAGCTACTTGACGTCTGGTATTAAAATTGGGAGTGAATCTAGTAGATACATTTTTCTTAAAAGAGTCAGAATCCATTAATTGTTCTCTCATTTGCACAAGTTTTCGTAAATGTGCAAGAGAATACACCGGGACATAAAGCAATTCGTGTCGAATTTCGGGTCTAAGGTTACGTGTCAGAATTTCCACTAACTCTGATTCCGCCATAGGGGTTGAAAGTTTATCTAATCTGCTGCAAACTGATTCGTAAAATGATTCAAAACTTTCGTTAGGTTTCATTTTTCGATTTCGTATTTCCTCCTGTATGTCAAAACTAGACTTAAATTCTTTATATTGGTACTGGAGAGCTTCACAAAACTGCGTCCAATCTACGACTTCCACTTGTTTGTGGTAACGCCAATACCAATCACGTGCTCTTCTAGCTAACAATATATGCAAATTACGACAAATCAGCGAAAAATCATTATTAAAATTTTCCCTGGTCAAAGTTTTCACCCTGTAAAGAAACTCATCGACGCTCACTCCATTGCTAGAGCCATCAAATTTTAAGTTCCAATTTTGAATGATTGAAGTTATTTTATCCGCTCGTATAGCGAAACTTTCATCAACAGATGCATGGTAAGAGGGGGGACGTATATTTTGACGCATCTGAGGACCATTTTGAGAATGAGATTGTGGTCTAACAGGTGGAAGTTGATTTGCATTATTTGTCACATTTCGTGAATTTTGAGCCATATTTAAGTTTTGCAACAGACGTGTTACTGTATTTTCAATAATTAAATTTAAATGGGAATAATCAAAGTTTTGCGCATTATTTGTAATACCTGTTCTAGGATTATTAGATTGTCTACTAACGTTAGAAGAATTTTGAATATCCGGGTTTACGAATCTTTGATCCGTATGTGAATCTTCTAACAAATTGTTAGAGTTTGCTGTTTGTGAAAGGGGTGGTGGCTGTGCTTGTGACTCATTCTATACGTTCACAGCATGGCTACGAGTGTAATATTGTTTCGATATTGCACCACGGGGTCTACCACGATTTGCGAGTTGAGATTTTTCACCAACTTGTGCAGGCTTTTGAAAATGTATTGCCTTTAATTCTGCCAACGTACAAGGACGCTTACAAGAAGGACATTCAGCAGAGTTAGCTAGATGAATTTCAATGCAACTACGATGAAAAGCGTGATTGCATTCAGAAAGTTTTATACAATCTTGTCCTATAAACATTTTTTCCGAACAAAGTTCACAATTGGGATCATTGTGTACTACGTTTATAGCAGAAGGCTGTAATGGAGTTCGTGGAGGGGATCGTTCCATCATGATGATATTACAAATGTAACTAACTTGTATCTCCACACGATTATTACTAAAAAAAATACCAACAACTTTTTGATTTCTTTTTAGGATAAGGTGCCTTTAGGGTAATTGTAAAATCTTAAAAAAAACTTAAATGTACTATGCTACCGATAGGACCAAAATTAAGTTTTCTTATTAAAATATTCAAGACTGTGTAAAAAAAACTATTAACCCAAAATTATTTATACATACAAAATAGAAAAATGTCTACACTAAGGTATGCAGTTTTGTAACATAAAATAAAATTTAAAGATTAAATTTTTCAATGTTCAATAACGATATTTTTTTAGAAAGGCAAAAAAAAAAAACAATTTACGCAAAAACCTTGAAAAAAAAACAAAATATTAACAAGTTTTTCTTTACCAAAATTGGTATGATAAAAGTTGAAACAAGGAAATATACAGTTTGAATAGGTACAACAGGTTAAAGTCGTATTGTAGAATTTCCGACAGCTATAAGAAAACTTTTGTAGTTGAAATTATTGAAATTAACAGAAATGTGATAATAAACTTTTAGTAGTTAATGAGTTATCAACTTTTATAGAAGAAACATATGATTTATAAGCAGCTTAATATACTAAAATATATATATTTAAGAAAATTGTTTAGAGTTGTTTAAAAATTAAACAAAAATTAACGAAAAAAACTGAATTAATTTGATAGGCAGCACTACGCTATCAAAACCAAATATCGCAAATGATTTGTTTTTTTTTTCTTCAATATACTTGCTCTTACGTATAGTGATGTGAACTGAAAGGGTAGTAAAATTAAATGCTTTTTATATATGGTTAATAGGAAAACAAAACTGGGTTATAGAGTTAAAAAAGGTTAAAACATCAGTAGTAAACTTAACAAACCGATATGTAGTTTAATATTTTCGCACACAACTGATTCTAACGGACAATAAATCGCAAGTAGCAATTATATTGTAAATACAGGGAAAAACCAGGATATCGATAGCTACGTTACCTTTACTAGTTAATATTTGAAACTTTAACAACTGTTACAAAATTTATTACCCCTGTGTATAATCTTCACGCAATTGAGAAAGGATTAATAGTACAATATTGGTTGATGTATCCGAACTTGAGATCCTCAGATAATCGAAATTCCAGATAAGTCTAAAAATTATTCAAAATTTGGTTTTAAATATACACAAAGCTAATAATTTCGTATGTTAATGAAATGGAAAAAAATGAATTTGAGCACAGAAGGGTTAACATATGAAAATATATATTAGACCTTTCATGCCCCACGTTGGGCGCCAATTTATGTTATGAACAAAATTTTTAAATTTAATTATTTATTTAATCTTTTCACCTCACGCTAAATATAAATTTGGTGCTACTGTTAATTGTTGCTCTAAGAGAATTTTTAAGAACAGATGGGAGCCATTGAAAACCACTAGCGGTCAGTCGGTTGGGTGGGTTCTTGTTCTTTGGAAATTCTTTTAACAATAGATTACGTTCATCATAAATATTATTATAGACTCCCGGAAACAAAAACGAAGTTGATCAAAAAAAACAAGATGTTTCAGAACCCATATCACGATCAACGGAGATCTGCATGAAATTAACCATAAAAAAAGACATTGATGATCTATCCTAGATGAAGTTGGATAGATATGCGTCTCTTTACCCTCCCTACCATTGATTTTAGTGACGCGAAAATTACTTACTAAAATCCCTTTTTTGACCTACCACTGACAATAACACATCACATTACGTAAGAAATCTTTAAAGTTTACTCTTCCATTTTAATTCACAAATTAAAACAACAAAATTTTATTTCATAGCATATTAGAAATACAATCTTATAAAAAAAACTTTGAGGTAATATTTTTCTCTTTTAAACGCTTAATTTTAGCTGTAATTACAAATAATTCAACTATCAAATTCACAATTCAATTTACAACTACACTAGAAAAATTATACTTAATCACAATATATACATATATAGGCATGGACTGTTTATTGTACCGGCAATAGGGTACCAAACTCAAAATGATAATTTAAGAGAATGTTGACGTATTTACAATATCACAAATACTTCGGCAACATGTTGATACCGAAACAGGTTTAACAATATTATTTTAAGCTTAGCTTGAATAATGTTGTTGATCGAATTTATTGCATGTGATAATATGTATCACCTCAAAATAATAGAATAAACAATGTTTCTATCACTTACCGATACAAAAATGTTGAGAGCAGCTGTTGATGAGGCCTCTTCAATTGCTGGTTCTTAACGGGTACATGTATGTATGTCAGCAACTTTGTGATGTAAAATAAATTAATTATGGTACCATGCAAAAATATTTACAAATAGGGACTTATCTAAATTTAATAACAAAAGAACTTTTTTAACACTAAAATTAATAAAGAAACATAAATTTCCTAATGCTGTTTTATATCAACTGACTGTGATAGTAGTGCAATATAGATTATAAGTTACCTGTTTTACTGTATTACTTATTTAGGCTGTAAAGTTTCTATTGTTGTTGTTGCTTTTGGTTTTAATATTTTTTCTTACAGAACTTGTTAGCAATATTTAAATCAGTTTAGCATTAAGAAATTTAGGTTTTAAGTATTATTTCTTTTTCTTAATAGGTAAAGTTTAGTTTTAAGAGTTGAGGATATAATTTTATAATTTTAGTATATTTACTCTGAATTTAATTGAAAACACCACTAGATATATATGTACATAAATTTTCAGCCTGTAGTTCTTATGTGGTTGCTGTTGCACGTATTTGTCACAGTATTCTTTTCCAGATATCCCAGGTACAATAAGCTTTTAATATAAATTTAAATTATGGCAAAATCCGTTGGTTTTCCCCGATTTATTTAACTTAAGCCAATCTTCTTTATTCACTTTTTAATTTTAGTTTCTTGTACTACTTTTTTAGTGTCTTGATTAAAACCATGTGCCTGAGCAACTAATTGGTATGTAATTGCATATAATTTGAGGAGAGAACAATAAGTTGGTGGCCGAATAAGAAAAGAAATGTAAAAAAATAGCACAGTGGTGGCTCGAATAATGAGTCCACCACGTGTTTTTTTCCTAAAGGATGAAAACTTCTACAAAAAAGAAAAAATAAAAAAATACTTTCTTAGTATTTATACGTAGGTTTGAATCTATCAGAAAATTTACCTTTTTAGGTGTAGTATCTTATTTATTTTTGCGGGTGAAACGATTTTATGAATGCTGCGCATCAAGAACTACTTTTACCAAATAAATATTTATTTAACGTTTATTACTTTTTTTGGTTTTTTCTTTTTTTAAATAAAATACAATAAAAATTTATGTTTTTACCTTTTAAAGTTTGTGGTATTTAAATACTTGTGATTTCCTTTTGTTAATTATTATTTCCCTGATTTTCACTTATATGTATATCACTTTGGTTTTGGAAGCTGTTACGATGTTAACTAGTTGGATGTTTAAAGCAAAAGAATGATGGCCACCGGAACCTGATTGTTACATACCTCGTTTCGCTTATTACAAATATGCCAGTTATTGCTCAAAAAGTTTGAACACTTCCAAACAGACAATTGTCTGTAGAAAGGTTAACAACATTGGTAAACTAGCAACACTTACAGAGTGACTATAGATATTATTACTGAACACAGCTGCACGTTATTTTGTTTATTTAAAAATTGTTTTCTTAATAACTAAAAGAATGAATGTTTTAAAGAAAAATCTTTATATAGGTAAATAATTTTTCTTTTCTGTTTTCTACTAGTGTCTTTTTCAGACCACAAACAATTTTCAGTCTGTAGAAAAAAACTGTTCTATCAACTTTACCACATAGTAATAATCAGAAATCAGCAACATTAATTTTTTTCATAGATTTGGCTCTGGTAAACAACGTTAACATTGACCCAAACATGTTACCACGTATAAACATTGAATATTTTAAACTCACGGATGGCAATTTGAAGTTAGTATTAGGGTGCATTTGTATCTTTTTATGCAAAAACAGATTTAGTTAAGGAAGTATGTATGGTTAACTTATAACGTAATGCTAGATTAACTAATTTTCAATAATAAGTAATAATAAAATTTATAATACATATAATTTAATGAAATTTTATAACGTAACACTCAAAAGAAACACGAGAGAAATTTATCATAATTTGGGTTTATTTCTTTCTACAACACAGATTTAAAGTTTAGGAATTTGTACATTACATAACTTAATTATTTTGCCTAAAACTATTTCTGCAATTCTTAAAGTTGCAGAAAAGAAATATTTTGCTAACAAAAATTTATTATTTTAATTTTAATATAAATAGTTGCAAAAACTAACCAAAAAATATTTACATTCACTTACTCAACAAACAAAACCTTGTACATAATTTGTATTTTAACAACACCATCAACAACAGTAGCAGCACAACAAGCAGCAATAGCAACAGAAACATTCAACAAAAGAACAAAGACTAAGAGTGTGCATTTTCATTTAGAAACTTTTAAGTCAAACTATGTTAACTTTTGTATACTTGAGCATATTTTGCAGTCTTAAACTTTGAAAATAAACATTAGAATATTGTAATAATTCTTTATTAAAAGTTTCTTTCATTTTCTCTAGCAGTTTTTTTTAGCAACATTGAACAAAAAATCTAAAAGAACTTGTATTAAAATTAGGTGTGCGATGAAACAACTTCAACTTAAATATTTTCTTTATTAATATAAATCTGGAAAAGGCTAAAATTGCGTATTTTTTAATATATAGCGTTAGCTAAAATGCAAAGCCGCGTAACTGCCAAGAATCCCAAATCGATCTTTTAACATTTTTGAATATGTTTTACTAAAAGACATAAGACAAATCATTTTTTTTAATGTTAAAAACAAAACTTTCAACAGAATGCCGAAAAAAAATAATATTTGTTTCCGGCATATTTCTTGCTTTAAACATGTATTTTAAAATACTTGAGGCCGCTCAAATTCAAATGACGCCACGTTTGTGACAACCAAAGTGAACGAAAAAAAGTACTTCATGTTTCTTTTTTCCTAACAGATATTGCTCACTACATTTGTAATATTATTTTGGATTAAATTTTTAGTAAGGGAAAACTAGTTAATTGCAATTTCTTTAAACTAATCAGAGATTTATCACTTTGAATAATTATTATATCCCTTTTACAATTTTAAAATCCTATAAATATATCTACATAGCGAAATTTGAATATTTTTTTTGCATATTTTCAAAAAAAAAGCTTGGTGGGTTAAAATTTTTTTCAGTCTGGGTTGACATATTCATGGATTCCATATAAGAACTATTTAATATGTTTTTCTATTCTTTTATGTTTTTAGGCAAAATGTTTCTGTACTATTTTTGTTAAGTTACATTTAATAATGTAAATTTTTTCATTAAAAAAATAATATTTTTGAATGCAAATTATTTAAACTTAAGATTATTTTAAAAAAAAGCAAGTGTTTCCTACCGATACTAATCAAAAAGGATGCATTTTCAAAACCAGCTACACCCCCAGTACTCATTAAACATTTGTAAGTGTTTGGCTATAAGCAGCATCTAAATATTTAAGTCAAATGCTTCTCAAGAAAAGCAAACGGTAATTGTGTTTTTCTTTGTGAGTAAAAACGAAGCTTGTCATTTTCCAAGCAATAAAGTTTTTAATAAAATTTTCTTTCTTTTAACATAAACAATTATTTTCATTTTAATTTTTAAATTGAAACGAAATGTTATATTAGCGAACTTAGTCTTAAAATAATAAAGCAAGTTTTGTTAATTATTTTTAATATTTTGACTTCTTTTGTTTTTTTGTGTCAACTGGGTATTATCTCATAAATTTTTTTGTTTAAATAAAAATATTTACCTTAAATAATTTTTTTTTCGTTCGTAAACTTATTGAGTCTTATTAAAATAAATAACGAAAAAAATCCACACAAGTTTCTTAACTTAAACAATATATAACTCAGAAGCAGCTCACGAAAAACTTAACAAAACTGTTTTAATAGAAATTTAATAACAAATTTATTTTATTTTGTTTAAATGGAAAACCTAAAAGCATTTTGCATAATTTATACGTAAGCTTATATATATAAGTAGGATAAAAACTAATTTTTCTAAAAAACATTAAGCTGCTTTGTTTTAACCAGGGACCGTAACAGTTATGACTTTTTTTTAAAAAAGTCAAAATATAATAGTTATTTTTTGACTTTTATTTTTTAAGTCAAAAATAAAAGTTAAAATTTGACTTTTATTTTTTCGGTCAAAAATAAAAGTTAAAATCTGACTTTTATTTTTTCGGTCAAAAATAAAAGTCAAAATTACACTTTTATTTTTTAAGTCAAAAATAAAAGTTAAATGTAATTTGTATTTTCAGAGCAAAAAATGCAAAGCACCAACTCCTTAACTTTCTAGCCAATAACCGTTTTTATATACATATGTACTCTATTATATTTTTTTTTCTTATTGTTTTAACACAAATACAACATGTACTTATAATTCTAAAAATAAAAACTGTGTTAATATTTAATTAGTATTTTATTTAACTTTTTTAACATCTGCTTTCAATAGGAACAAAAGTAAAATTTTAACTTTTATTTCTGACTTAAAAAATAAAAGTCAAATTTTAACTTTAATTTTTGACCGAAAAAATAAAAGTCAAATTTTAACTTTTATTTTTGACCGAAAGAATTAATGTCAAAAAATAACTATTATATATTGACTTTTTTGAAAAAAGTCAAAAAAATTAAAGTCTTTTAAGTTTATTATTCCTTAGCATAACAGCATCAATATGCTGTATTCAAATATCTGATGGACAAATTATATCCACCTGACTTTTTGTTTTCAAATTTTAAAAATAACTGTTATTTTCGGTCCCTGGTTTTAACCATATTTTATTTCGGCTTTTTTAACTTTAAAGGGAAGGTAAAAGGCCATATAAATTTCAGAAGGGACTATAATTTTTTTTTTTTTCGTTTTTGACTTTTTATCTTTTAGGTAATATAAATGTATTATGCTTTCACCAGTCGATTTTGGTGATCACAGCTTAAAAAATAACACCCTGTTTGATTATAAAAAATATATATACTAATAGAAATGAAGGTAATAAATTTATTAATTAGCCGGATGCATTCGCATTAGAACTTCCATTTTGACCATAGTTTCTCATAACTTTTTAATAATAATTTAAGAATTTTTATTCTAAGAAACTGGCCTTGACCCTCTGTTTTGATAATTTTATTTAATAAAATTTTTTTTATTGACTACAGATAGAGATAAATATAAGAAACTTAAAAAAAAAATTAATAAAACATAAAATCGTGTATAAAATATGTATATACTTAAATGTTCTTTGTACATTCATATCAAAAATAGGGATAAAAAACATTAAATAAACCACTCTGTAGAAAATTGATTTAAATCTACGAATTATACAAGTAAAAAGAAATTACTACAAAGAAAGCTGGAAAAAGAAACAAAACAAAAACTTTTATTAAAAAATAATGTTGACATAAAACATTAACATTTCTGACACAATTTAATCCTACACGTTCGATGCTGACCTCGAAGTCGTGTTAGTGTCACAAACATATATTTTGTGGTTTCCAAATAGTTTTTTGTAAAATAAATATTATCGGCTTAGATACATTCTTTTTATAAATCTCTTTTCCACCCTCTCTATCTCTTAGATTTTTTGTTAGTTGAGGTAACATGTGTGTTTTATTTGTTGGTAAACTTGATTTGAAATTGTCCATAAGCAAAATGGCATGTTTTATTATACCCTTCACATAGCGATAAGGGTATATATCAGTTTGTCATTCCGTTTGTAATTTATTTAATATCCATTTGCGACACTATAAAGTATATATTCTCTGTTCTTAGAGATAGAGAAGTTGATATAGCCTTGACCATCTGTGTGTCTGTCGAAATTAAGTTTCCGAAATCAAATAAATTCGCACAGAAAATGTTTTGATATCAAACAATCAGAAATGTCCCTGAGGCAGTCGCTATTTAAAATCAGCAAAATTAGTTTACTTTTGGCCGAGGTATAAGCAAAAACCCCAAAAAAAAACTATTTTTTTTTTTTTTGGAACAAACTCGTTCATATATATCTCGTTCCTGTATATCTTAGTAAATATAGTCACTTTTGCCACAAACTTGGCGCGAATACTTCAAAGATAGGGACCTGAATGAGGAAAGAATTTTTTTCAGATAGGATATTGGGAAGTGGTATTTCCCCTACAGTCGCACAAACTTTTTAAAAAATTTCATGCGCTATATCTCAGAAAATATATCAGCTATCGACATCAAATGTTATACAAAAAATAATTGAACAATAAGACCTAAATTAAGGAAAAACCTTTTTTTTTAATTTTCGATTCGCTTTAAGTTTTCTGCCCTTAAATAGGTTTTTTAAAGCGACGCAGTAAAATACCCGAAAAGAAAGAAATTGATTATAATTAACAAATATTTAATCACGTAAGTGATAAGGCTTTATATATAAGTTCGCCATTCCGTTTGTAATTTCTTAAATATCTATCTGCGACACCATAAAGTATATATTTCCTTAGTCCTTATTGATAGGAAAGTAGTTTAGCGATGTCCGTTTGCTTGATGTCCGTATTATGGAGCCCGCCGATGTCGCATAGATCCGCAGGTAGTATCAAACTATCAGAAACATCTGCGAGAAAATTGCTATAGAAATCCAGCAAAATCGCTTAAAAACTGACCCAGATATAAGCCAAAATCCAAAACTACCTCTGTTAATTTCTATAGTTGCCTAGTTGCCCCTACACGGGTGCAAAGTAAGACAGACTTCCATTAATTTTTCCTCACAAATATTTTTTTAAAACATACCAATACCCCATCTCTGCCCCCTAACAGGGCTGCCATACAAAGTTTAATTTTTAAAACTTTTTTTAAATCGCTCATACGGCTTCCAGGGTGCTCCTGAAAAGGTCAAATATAAGACCGACCCCAATTAATTTAACCTTTTAAATCTTATCTCCAGCCCCTAATGGGTTTGCCGTACAAAATTTAAAAAAATCAGGGTAAAAACTCCTATAACTTCCCCGTAGCCCCCCTAAGAGGGCTAAAATAGGACACCGATCCCTACTTAAAAGTTAGAAATATTTCATAAATATAAAAAAAGGATGAAGATAAAAAAAAGATCGGAGTTTCGAAATATTAATGTGAAGGGTATATAAGATGGGGCACAGCCGAATATAGCGCTCTTACTTGTTTTATTTTTGTTGTTATATTTTTATGCAATAGAAAACTATAAACCACTTATACATGCACACATGTGCGTATGGTAGTGCGAACATTAACAAATGCTATTGTTATTGTGTATATAGGATATAAGCTTAAATATACTTATACATCTGTATATATTCATGTGCGTATGCATGTGTTTACTTAATAAAGCCATTAGTTTTTGATTTTATGGCCTTCTTTGAATCTTAATGCCTTTATGGAAAACATTAAGTATTCGTGCGTTTTGTTTTGCCTTATATATATTAAAGTTTAATTTTAAATAAAAAAATCTTTAATCCTTAATTGTTTTATCTTCTGGTTTCTACTAATCTGGCTTAAGAATGTTTTTTTATTTTCGAAATAAAGTTGTAAATATTATGGATATAATATATGTGAATATAATATCCTTATTACTAAAGGACATGCATAATAATAAGTCCATTGAACAGTAGTGCATAAAACAAATTGGTTTTGTGAGAAAAAAAGATTTAAGTTGTACCTAAAAATTAGCTTACGGAGACAAGATCTTAATACGGTGAGATATCGTTTTGGTCTTTTCAGCTTTAAAATGCATGTTTTTTGACATTAAAAAATTAACTCATTAGTAACGCATGTGAGGGAAGCCCTCGATTTCCAGAGTCAGTTTTTGAATGAAAAAAATTTAGAGGGACCCATTTAAGCAGAATAAACAATTTAAAATGTCAATTTCACACTCCTTGTTTCGTTAAAAAAAAAGAAAAGAAAGAAGGAGGTGCACCAAAATGTGTCGCTCCTTAACAACTCTACTCAAATTAATTGGTGATGCGATGTGTCGTCTTAAAGTTTGTAAAAGTAATTAAACATCTAAATTTGTTTGAAAAAAATATTTTCATTTAAAAATTTTCATTTTCTATACTACTCGTAATAATAATAATTTATGTTGGATTAAAAACAAATCTCCCGGCGAAATAACTTATTATATCAGCTTTATATAAAAAATTAAAAAAATTTTTGTTTTAAAGATGTAGTTCGGTGAACTACTGTGTTTTAGCATATTCCGTTCCTCAAACATTAGCAAGAAAAGTTCTCTTCCAATTAGGCCCATTAGCGTAAACTATTTCCGTTATCAATTAACATGGGTTAACTCAAAGTAAGACATACATATGTATGTAAATACCTTGGCAGTTTTTAAATTTTGTTTTTCAAATCTATATAATAATATTATTTTCTAGAATAAGTATGAAGATTCATTCTCGAATGAAACAAAATTTTTTTTAATTATCAAAAAATAAGACATGGAAATCTAATGCTAATTGCTTAAATGTATCAAGAATTTTTTAAAATTTTTTTATTTGAGTGGCCTATGCACGGGTGAAGGGTGTATAGAATTTAAAAAATGTGTACAAGAGCAAGGGCTTTTTCCTGTTTCTTTATTTGTAACGTAAAGTCGGTAAAAATATATATGAGTTTGATTTAAACATAAAACACAGAAATCAACATTATTATTGGCTTTAATTTTTATTTGTTAATTTTTATTTGAGTTAATAACAACGGTTATGGTTATATTCTGTTTTTTTTTTTTTGTAACACTAAGAAAACCAATGGTCGGTTATTTCTGTCAAAAAAAAAAAAAAAAAAAAACAAAATAAAAATCAAGGTTTAAAAAGCACTAAAATTGTGCCGGCATTTTCCGTTATAACTGCGAAAATAATTATTAAGACTTTTAGTCAATTCTTATTTGCAACTTATTCTCTAGAAATATAAAGATACCAAAAGCAATTAGTTTTAAAAAGCATTTATCGCATTGAAAATTGCTTACCATAATATATTGAAAATTATCTTTAATTCTTATTTAATTAAGTAGCTCAAATATATCTTTTTGTAATAAAAAATAACACAATTATTATAAAATTGTAGTTAAGTTATGAACACAGTACAATGCTGTTTTTATTATATTTTTTTATTTTTATTTATGTATGTAACAATACCAATGTCTTTTTCTAAAACATGAGTTTCATTTGTTATACAAAAAAAAACTTTTGTAATGGTAATTGCAGGAGATGGACAAAGACACGTTTTATTGCCACAGGCTAAAGGATTTTAAACTTTGTTAATCAGAAATGAATGAATTTACAATTCTAAAGCCTGCGGCTTTTTAAAAAATATATAAAATATATTAAAATTGCATGTGTTCTTGGGTAAATGTTTTTAAGATTTCCGAAAAGTGAAAAATGTTTCAATATGTTTTTAACAATTTGTACTTTTAAAATAAAGTTTAACATACAGTTTTTTTCAAAATATAAAAAAACCCACAGAAAGTTAGAAAAAATATAAACTAAAATATATTGGAATATATTTTTTTAACTACTCCCGATATTTGCCTCTTTTAGTTAAAATGTCTGATTTGTATTATTAAGTTATTGTTGCCTGTTGATTATATTTGTACAGAATTTTTTACAGTTAATAAATATTAAAATATTATTTTATTGGAAAATAGTTTTTTAGCTATAATTAAGGAGAATTTTCTTTAATATCCTAAAATTTAATGAACTGCATTTTTCTTAAACCTAAATGTGCGGCTACAAGAAAAAGTTTTTACTATGCACTACATATGCACGTGTGTATGTATGTACCCTGCAAGAAATTACAAAAGTGAAGCAGTAGTATATCACTACTGACATTGTCACCAGTAATATTGTGTAACTATACCCCAGACAATGCTTTTTTCTACCGACATTTGACATGTGCTTGTCATTGCAATGCACTAGTACTATAAGTACTACTGACTCAGTATGATTAATATAATTGCATTTTTACCTTTTAAATTAAATATTTAAAATCATTGCATTTAATTGTGTGCTTTTTTAATTTTTTGATTTAATTTAGTCACTGACAATTTGCGTTTTAAACTTAACAAAATAGTGCTGCTAACGAAAACAAGAAGAAGCATTCACTCAACTATGCCGAAGCATTGTTGAAAATGTCGCCAAAAAGCCATCATAATTGCCGACAAAATAGGTACGTGTCTTAAAAACACTTGTCCTGAGGTTTCCTGCAGGGTATGTATAGAAACATACATATGCACAATCTTATAAAATATTTTAACAAATTAATATTTACCAACACAGCGTATGAGTAATAAAAATTGAACCAATATTGAACGTGTTACTTTTGGGTTTTATTTATTTGAACAAACTTGCACACATACTCGTGTGGTTAAATGTATAGCAAAAAAGCTAAAAATAAACACTCTGATGCATTTGTACTATTTGTGCATGCTACTCTCTAATGTGCATTGAGCTAAAATCATAAAACTACGTGACAGTATTGTTAAGAAATTTAGCCATTAAGAGTACAAATTCATAGATTCCTGCTCCTAGGTCGACCAAAAAAAAACACATTGAACTTAAAAATTTATTATATTATATTTTTCTGTTTCTTTACAGACCGATCTTTTGTTGTGTATAAGAAAATTACAGTAAAGATTTTATAGTGTTTATTTGTAGCAATTTTTTTATTATTTTCTTTCAGAGACCAAATGCCAGGAATCATAAATATTTTCGTTTTTCAAATGTTATTTTAATAAAACAGAAACGAACTAAAGCAAATTATAAATTATTTAACAAACAAAGCTGGCAATATACAGTGGGGCTTTTTATAAACAAATATAGAAAGCGAAACGCTTTATTTTGTGTAATGTAACTTTGAAACTGTTTGCAGAAATGTTGACGTAAGAGATTTTTATTAAAACAAAAAGCAAGAAGGAATTTTTTAGTAAAAAAGGAACTTTGTCTTCGGGATAATTGTAAAATTTGTATCATCTTTTGAGAACAATTTCCAATTTAACCACAGATAATCAATTTTATTGGCATTTAGCAAAGGAATTACTCAAAGAAAAGTTTATGAATGTTGAAGAAGAAAAATAAATACCAAACAAGCTGCAAGCAGAACGCTAATAAAAACCTTTCTTATCACCAAAAAAATATTTTATGCATTTTTGATTTATTCTCGTAAAGAAAAAGTATGGGTGTTGTAATTACATACAATCATAGAACATCATACTGAGGTTGAATTTATTGATTGTGGCCAAAAAAAGTAATGACTAGCGGTAATCCTACCTATATAGTCACAAAGAATCATAACATAACCATACAGTGATCCCTCATAGCCATAAAATGACTAAAATGAAATCATAATATGATCTCACACAACCGTGAGATTGTTTTGAAACATCATAATATGGTTCCACACATATATTAAATATATTGAAGGCTCTCAGGAAAGTTCTTGAATAAAACAAAACACTCATCGAGAATAAGAACGACCAAGAACAAAATAGAATTGATTTCCTTTCAGTTGTTGCACCCATCATTAAATTATTACTTAAAGATTTAAATAACTGTATGTAAGTATCATGCTGTCTTTGTGAACAAACAAACAAATTTTATTTTTTTTTTTTTTTATTTTAATATGATTTGCCAATAATCATATAAAATATTTCATTAGCGGTAGTCATATAATGATTATATGTTATCATATACTTGATTATTGTAAAAATGAATGTTTACATCAAATTAAATAGCAATAACTTGTTTGCGACAACCAAATTTGATTGCAGAGAACAACATGATCATGCGCAACCACGTGTTTTTTCTGCGCGAAGTTGAAGCATTTTTTTTAAGACAATTTTGTTATTATTGCTTAAGGCTTAAGTTAAATCCTGATTATTTTTTTACAAATGAAAAAACTAATATATATTTAATTTTTTATTTTATAACGTTAAGTTTTAGAAAGAAATTTATTGCTGAAAAATAAGCTTTTACCGATACTAGCCGAGTCGAAAGCCTTTTCGAAATCAATTTTTATCATCGGTACTCTTTGTTTGGTTGTTAGATATTTGGTTATAAGCATCCATGTTCCGTGGTTAGTCAGCACGAGTTGTTTTCCATTTTCAATTAAACAAACGAAAGCATTTTCTTTTTTCCATTCTTATGCTTACGCCATCTTATCTATGAAGGGATTTGACCATCAACATTGATGCCAACTCTTGCATTATTAAAAGCACTGCGAGAACATACAAATGGGGTAAAAAAGATAAAAATTAAACAAATTGCAGGTGCCTTTTAACCAACTTTTTAACCAACCTAAATATTTCTTCCCTTCAAAAAATATTGGACCATATGGTCCATTTTAGCTGAACTTATCAAAGCGGCAGGTGTTGGTGTTTAAATGAACGCATATTAAATTGTCGTAGTTTTAAAACTAATAACACAAGTATACACGGTTTTGGAGCTGAGCAACTACAAGTTATTCCTAAAGCTATTTGGAGCGCTGAATTCGAATCCGGGTTCCGTTTTTCCAGATTGGTTTTAGTTTTCGAGATATTGCATAATTACCGTTATTTGCGTTTTTTAAAAAGATGATGTTACTTATATGCAAATATCTTCAAAAGTATTCGTCGGTTTATGCAATTATTATTTTTTATTGAAAGATAATAAAATTGCTAAAGCAACTATGGGTCGTTTGTGAAGTTTAGTCAAGAAATGATTGTGTTACAGTGGACACAATTTCAAAATTCATGAAACATTTTATAATATTTTAAAATTTTTCTCTTTTCAACTAATTTTTTTTACACCAGACAATTAAAAATTTTGCTATTTTATTTCATAAGACATTAGTTTATTTTAATGCGCACATTTTGCGCTGAACAAGACCCAGATTGGTGCAAATATGACAAAGCTACAGAAGATCTAGTAAATAAACCCACTTTTTTCTTCCAAATGATTGGCGATTAAATATCAGTGTCTTTTGTTTTAGTGTGAAGACAGTTCCACTCCTGCAACCGTGATGCGAGCAATTCTGCTTCTTGTTTCGATAAATCTAAATCACGAATCAAGTCATTTATCATACTTTGCGATATTATGTTTGTTTCTTCCATGCTAAAATCTTCGGTCGGTGACAAACTGAAAGTTCACCTAGCATTCGCACTCACACCTGGGCAAACTGGCAAAGGGTCATTGTTCGTACGGGGAACTAGCTTGGACACTGATGACACGTTAGTATATTAATACTTTGATAGTTTTTTTGCATTAAGACCGATCACACTCATCAAGCAAAAATAACAATCATCTAGATGATTTTTCGAAAGTCTCCATAATACTGGCATTAAAAATAAAAAGTATGATTCTTGACCAAGTGACCAGTTGTACAGTTTTGTGCTACACGCTTTACAAAATAATTTCGGTACCCACGGCTTGTGAGCGTTTTCCACACAGATACCAAAATAATAAGAATATGTATCTCTCAGCGCTTTTGATATATTTCTTCCACTTTTTCCGATAATATAACATCCCCAAACATAACAAAAACGCTTAGAATCAACTTTGCCCTTTTTTCTTTCCATTTTCAAATGTTTTAGAACAAAAAATAACTTTAAGTTTACAATTGAATTGGCGCTTCCACCGATGCCAACAGCTGATTGCCGTTATTACAGTGCAGTGCAGCCAAGATGCAAGAGCCCGAAAACTAGAACCAATCTTAAAAAACAAAAACCGGATTCGAATTCAGCGCCTCAAGTAAAGTTCAGATTTGTTCTTATCGGCTCAGCTCCAAAAGTTGACCGGAATTTGTAAACTTGTGTAATTTGTGGTGTCTCAGAGAGTTGTTTTTAAACTACTTTGATGTTATACACGGATAGATTTTATGGTTCAGCCCTAGAAAAATTTTAATGTTAAATAGATCATGTACCTAGCAATATTGCATCATTTAAGACCATTTACATATATATTTTGACATTTCATCGGAAAAAAAAATTTTTTTTGATATTTTAATTTTAAATTGAATTAAAAAAATTGATTTATTTTTACTTCTTTTAGAATAACTTGCAGGGAGCCAAAAATTTTTATTAAGAACTTTTGGAAAAATTGTAGCAACTCGTATTTGCACATAAAAACAGTCCTAGAGAAAGGTGCTTTTTCACTGGATTATACCTAGCTGCATGCCAAATTAATTCTTTTTGCAAATTTTTTTTAAAATAAAAGTAAAGATTCGATTTTGTTTTCAAATCAAATTGTAATATGACTTCATAATCTGATTGTTTGATAACAAAATGTTTTCTGTGTGATTTTATTGGAGTCCGGTAGCTTGATTTCAACAGACACACAGGCGGACAGACAGACAAGGCTATTATGACTTTCCTATCTATAATAATACAGAATATATATATTTTATAGGGTCGCAAATGGATAATAAAGAAATTACAAATGGAATGACAAACTGATAAATCATGTTGGCTTTTGGAGTCTATGGTAATGAACGAACAACAATTGAAACATTTTTTGTTTTTTTTTTTTTTTTCAAAATAATAATGGTGAAAAGGATGGCCGGAAATCAAAAAGAGCTGCAGTAACCACTTCCCAAATATTAATTATTTTCAACTGGTATTATGTGCCATATAAAGGTCTTTCAAACAAAACTTTTTTGATTAAAATTGACTTTTGTGTGTTACTTTGTCAAAGTCAATTTCCAACCATCTTAAGAAAGCACTCCTTATATACCAGGCTATAACATGTATTTTAATTAAAATACATATTGATATTTTAAGATCATTATTTGCATTTGCAAATTTTTAAATACAAAAGAAAGAAGAGGCGGAAATGGCAAACTTCCATTCTAAAAAAATTGGGACTTTTCATAATTGGAAAAATTTAATATTTTATTCCATAAGAAGAAATATTGGTAAACTTGATTAAAAAAAGTCCTGTATATATCGTGGAGCTCCTTTTAAATCAAACCAATAAAAAAAATATTTCTCGCTTTAAGGAAAAAAGGAATTGTAATTGAATACAGTTTCAAAACTGTGTATCACATATGAGCCATCAAAATATTGCAACAATTACACAATGATACGATATCGCTTAAACGACTTTCTTCCATTAAGGAGCAAAAATGCCGTTTTTTTTCTAATCGAAACATTCACGGTGCAAGTTTCAGCTATTTAGTTACAGTAAAAATAATCTTTTACCCTACAAAGGTTATTAAATTTTGTTTTATCGTCTACTTAACAGCTGGCCAATCGAATAAGAACATACGATCTGTGTGTCTGCTACGGAAATTGAAATAAAAGCAGAACAAAATTACATTCTTTTGCAACAAACAAGAAATAAAAAAAAATCACGTTTTTCTTTAAGTTTTAAATGAATTAATGAAAATAAAAATAACAAAATTATTACTTTTGAAATTTTGGGTTTTTTAATTAGTCCTTCATTGATTGCAGTTTTTGATTTGTAAGCTTGAGTATTTTTGTAGTTTAATTTCAGTTATGGTAACAGTTTTGTTCAAAGAATATAAGCAATGCCAATGAATGAAGAATTTGAGTTTGAAAGTAATAACTTTATTTGGTTTTTAGAGTTAGACAGGATCTAAGGAGGGGTAGGTGCTGCTCAAAAACAGGCTCTTTGTAAAAACAGTATATTTTTGTCAGAACGTCTGTCCGTGCTTATGTATGTAGCATTTACTGGTTTTTACAATTGTTTTTAATTATTAACACATCAGTTTTATCTGCTGATTTCCTTTTGTTAAAATATCTTTTAAGTATTAGGGGTTATTATACTGCTTACCTAAAATCTGTTTGAAATTTATTGAGCATAATATACTCGATGTAATTATTTTTATTAGTTCATCTTTCATCGTGTTTAATTTTAATGAAAACGAATTTTTTTCTCTACCGATGTAGCCAGCCGAAAGCGCAAACACAAAAGTATCATATTACTATTACTTTGAGCTTTAAGAAATTGTTCATTTTCATTATATTTATGTTATATTTTTTTTAATGCCAAATTAAGGTCAATCTCTTCTATATACAACTTCGTATTAATAATTTATTTGTTAAAGATACCTTGAAAAAATTACGTTTCAGCATTAAAAAAATTGTTTCGTGTGATATTTTTGTAAAAAAACAGATATTTAATAGCAATCCTTTTTAACGAAAAGTATTTAATAGTTTTTTTAAACAATTCAAAATAACAATCCTATAAGTAAATAATATTTAAATTAAGACAAACATATTTAACTCTTGTTTTGCTTTAAACAAATACATGCTTAACAATTTGAAAAACATTTTCCTACACTTAAAGCTTATATTATCATCACAATATATACAGTAAAGGAAAATTAATTTAAATTAAATGACTAAAATTGGCTTCTAGAAAGCAAGAATTTGTTTAGGAATTTAGGGAAAAACAAAACAAATAAAAAGACAAACAACAACTTCCTAAAAGCAATTTCAAATATTTGCATTATTATGGCCCAATCACCTGAACTTCCTTCCACTCTTTCCGGCTTAGTTCTTTGTGTACAAATAAATAGTTAAGAGGCATTACCGAACATAAGAACAAACAAACCTTAAACAAAACACACACACACATTAAGCAAAAAAATGTATTATTTTGCTTAAAACATTTCACCAAAAATATTTTTGAAATACTCAAAATGTTCCCTGTTGCTTCTGCGAGTAAGTCTTTATTTATTTTCCTTCTTTGTTGTTATTGGACCTTTTAACATTTGATAAACGGCTTTAACAGGTATATTCATCCCATATTTACTAGCCGGCCGACTGCTTGAATAACTCAAACAATTATTTTTTGTTTGCAACTTAAACAACTGCTAATACATTGTTAACAAGTTTTTGATTGCCTCTAACACAATGCTGCACACGCACACCCACACACACACAACAAAACAATTGCAAGTATGTGTATTTGTTTGTGCGTATTTTTGGTGTAGATGTTTTTTTTTTTCAATAAAGTAAAAAAAGGTAACTGTAGCTTCTACCACTTTATAGAAACGAAAAAAATACCTAAAATACCCCTTTGAATTTTCCCAGAGGGTACATCAATCAAACAGGATGTTTCTAGCTAGTTCGAAATATTTTACTTAAAAAAATAATAAATAAAATAAAGTATATTGCAGCAACAGGAGCCATATATTTTGAAACTTAAATTTACGTTAACAGGATCAATGGGGAAATATAATTTTCAATATAATGTGTAAACCCTTTATTTACTACATACTTCACAACAAATAAGAAAATATTCATACAAAAGCATATTCCAATACGAACGAACATACATACATAAAAACTTGTAAAACTACCTCAAATATTTTTCATTTTATGAACTAACTCACTTTTCACAAAAAATATAAAAAGGAAAGAAGTATGAACAGGAAAAAACAAACTACGAAAATACTATTATTACACTCCTTTAGGCAAAGATGCAGGCAGGCAGGCATAAAGAATAAATACTTTACTGGCACTGGAATTTTAGATATTCGGAATATTTTATCGTAGTATTTGCCCTTAAGTTATGCATTTTACCTTTTTCAACTTGTTACAAGACAACAGCTAATATTTCATTCCACTTGATATATACCACTCAACCGACTTAAATATATTAATGAGGAGAAAATTAAGTTTTTACTTTTATGTTGAACACTTTTGTTAGACACAACAAAAATGTTACAAAAAAAGTATAATAAAATGTTATCAAAAAGGGATGCAGATGATTAAAGAGATATAAAGAATTTATGAACATATTTCAATTCCTGACAAAATGCAATAACTTTCAAAATTTAACAACAAACAAGATACTGTTTGTTAACTTAAGGATATTAAAGAAAACACTTATGACAAACGGTAGAGTCATCAACAAAAAAAGATAAAACCATTGATATCTTTACATTTTATTAATCTATAAATTATGAAATTAAAAAGAAACAAAAACAACAAATAAAACTTTACTACTGATAAGCAATTTTAAAATTATTTTGAAATAAAAATGCAGTTTTAATATGATTAATTGCCCAATACGTTTACCCTTCACATACACATTTTGTAAATGGGGGAATATATCAGTAAGTCATTCGTTTTGCAACTTCTAAATGATTTATTTACGATTTTCCAAAACATTTACATAAATATATTCTGGGTCCTAACAAATAGAGAGGTCGACTTATTGATCATCCATCCGTCCCCCTGTTGAAACAAAGTTTACGGACCAGACCCAATTAAATAACACGAATCCTTTTTTTTGTGTCAAACTTTCACAAAACTCTTTTTCTGAGTTGATTGCCATTAAATATCAGCAAATTAGAAAACCACTGACCGAGAAATAAACTAAAGTCAGAAATAACCCATTTTAATTAGGCGAAATCCATGTAAATCTCAAAATATATAACAGTTACTATCACCATGATTACACAAAACCTGGAATAAAGACTTTGAAGATGAAAAGCTTATTTTAGAGAAAGAAATTTTAAGATAGGAGTGAAAGGAGTAAAAGCCCCGCAACAAACAGACAAGCGTATACAAAATTTTTATACACTATATCGTATAAATTTTAGGGGCTGTCGGTCCCACAACAAGGTAACTCTAGTATAATGTCTACTTAAACAAAGATTAAGTTTGATGGGATCATAGGTACTGGTAGCCTCAATACAAATGGACCATTTTTATGAATTTTTCAAAACATTATATCTTGTTGGCCTAAACATCTACTAACTTTTAATGTCCTTTAGAACTCCTTCTGAAATATTTACATAAAAAACAGGTTGGATAGAAACTAGAAGGGTTTTGCTGAGGGGCTCAAAATAACGCACGCTTACGAAGGAAAAACGTTTATCACCACGTTCCCGCACGAAGCAGCTTAAAATTTTTATGATCACCCAACGAACAGAATTTTTTTAAATCACTTGTACTCACTTTTGAAAAATATTTTTTTACACGAAAATATATAAGCAACTCCATGTCATTGTACGTGGCATTTTTACGCTTACAGGGTGGTGCAGATTTTGCAGAAATAGTAGTAACTGAAAAATTATTTCGTAGAAATGTTACTTTCAGAGGGTACTACAATTTAAAAAAAAACTTATTACTTTGGAAACCTTTTCGACCAAAATATGAGGTGAAATTAACGCACGTACATGACATGAAACGAAAGTGATGTTGAGGTGCATGTACAAAAATGCGAAAATCTGCGAATTGTGAAAGTTTTTTTCTCTCCTTTTAATTCTTACACTAATTCAAACATTTTTCGTTAATAATCCGTAATTTAAAAAAAAAATGTTTTGAACAACTTTTTTTGTGACAAATAAAAGCAAATAAAGGTTTTTTTGGAATGGGCTGGATACTTTGCCATTTCTTATCGTGATTGGAACAAAACTTTTCAATCTCTTCGGCAGCAACTTACAAAGAACTTACATTTTCATGAGCGGATTTATAATATGAGAAAACACCTGTGTTAGTAGAATTTATTCGCCTTAAAAAATTTCAAGACCTAATTGTAGCAACTATTCCATTAACAGCATTTTTATTATTAAATGTTGCAAGCAAGTCTTATTCTAAATATTGACAACTGACTTTCAAAAATGATTTAGTTTCTAAGCTGAGCACTAGTAACTTTCATTCGAAAATATATTATTAAATATGGCCAAGTATTCTTCTCTTATTTAAAGAATAATTTTCTGAATAAAACAGTTAATATGAAGCTTGTTGGGGCTAATTCACGCAACGAACGTTAAAATATTGATCTTTTGATAGCCCACTTTAATTGAAATAAGAGTCTTGGATTTTGCTTTCAGATGCAATCGTTTGTTGTACTGTCTTGTATAATATTTTTTTGAAAAAGAGGTTGACTTTTAACCGATTTTCCCAACACTTCTTTTCGTTTTCTTTAAACTTTCCTTGCATTTCTTGGAAGTCTCATAGCTACTTTTACTTAAGATATTTATAATTACCGACTTACAATATCGTACGTGACAAGTTGTCATATAAACAGATTTTCAAAAATCTGATTAATATATGTTGACGACAATTTCTTGCTTGAAACTTTTATTTTAAAATACTTGCAAATGCTCAATCTTAAATGAGGTAGAAAAATAAGGTTTTTAGGTCCTTTTGGTAATATTAGAATAGAATCTAAAGCGAACCCTAAAAAGTTCCACTTATGAAACTTAATGTTTTCCCTTTCCTAACGGATACTGTTCAATGCTGTTGTAAAATTTTAGTTTATAGTTAAAGGAAAAAAGTTTACTGCAGTTTTTTAATTAATCAAAAAAAGTTTTTAGTTTGAACAATTATTTCTGCCCTTTTTAAAATTTTAAAACCGTTGACTACATCAATATAGTAAAATTTGAATGTTTTTCCCTTTTCTCATATTTAAAACAAAATTTCGGGGGTTTAAATTTTTGCAGTCTTGGTTGAGATATATTCATGGAAATGACTAAGACTGAGTTGTTAAAAAGTTATTGACATTATGTTTTTACTTGTGCTTTAAATTTCTTGCTTATTTAACGCAAAAAGTTTAAGCCAAATCGGATTTACAAAAAGTCCCATATTTCCAAAATTAACAATTATGGACAATTATGCTTTTGTAGAATCGAGAAGGTTTTTATTTTCTAACAATTCTTGACCTCCTGGGAAAGTGGAATTTGTTTTTTGAGTTCTCGTTAAAAATCCCTATCTATCGAATTATGCAAAATTAAATTTTGTTTCGATATAAATAAAATTTTAGCACTTCCTACTGGGTGTCCATATATTCTTGTAATTAAAGTACAGATCGCAATTTTAGAGATATTTACCGAAATTAAAATAACGGCTTTAGCGCAAGGCGCGCATTCAGGGGAGGAGGAAATAGAAGATATTTACTATCAACACTCAAGTACCGAACAAAGAGTGCTGACGAGAAACAGTAGCGTTTTTCATTAGAAAACTGAAAAAAATATATTTAAAATAATATGACAAACATAATTCTTTTATTTTTTTTTTAAGTTCTAAAAAGGTTAATATAAAAATCACAAGCAATTGTTTAAAATTCTAAAAGAATGGAATTTTTTATATATTTGTTTACCGAAATCCTGCTAAAAAAGTTCCTGATAAGCGGAAATTAGAAATAGTTAAAATTTACGAGGATTTCGAAAACGGAAATCGTAGCTTAAGGCACGCAAAAATTATTTGAAATATTAAGCGTTGATAAAATTGTTATGCCCGACATGATCCCGTTTGCGATTTTATAGCAACGCCCCTGTGCTAAGGGGTTATTTATGTTCGTGTATAATCTTATGCTAAACGGACAAGCCATTTAGAAATAACTTAATTCTATCCAAAAAATTTTGTTTTCTTTACACTGTGCAATGTGATGATGTCTTCTAAAAATCAACGCCAATGTATTTTGAAATATCAAATGCAAAAAGTTAACTTTTAAATTTAGTGCTTTAATGAAAAAAATTTAAAACCAAAAATCAATTTGTTAAACATCAAAGGATTAAAAAATTATTTGAATAATGAAATTTCTAAGAAAACTTACAACACAAATACATCTATTTTCTTTGCCACTACATGTGTGCATAGTATTACCCCCGCCACCGAAAATAGCTTACTAAGAATTTCTATAAAGAGACACAAAAAAAGTTATTATTTTGCAAGGAAAAAAAAAACAAGTTTAAGCCTTAAGGTAACATAAGGGTAATAACAATGCATACACACAATTAAACAAGTTCAAGTACTGCGATGTTAAACATCCTTTTAAATAAGGAATATCTTATTATTTTGCTCTAATAGTGGTTGGAGGATTTGGAGAAGGCAAAAAGTTAACAAACCCTGTGATTGATAAATATTTAAAACAAGAGCAACAATGAAAAATAATTGAAATAAGTGAAGCGTTTCACTTAACATTGAATTAGTTTCCAAGGATGAGGTAAATAACAAAGCAAAATATAATAAAAAAAATTCCTCATTTTACTTTTCTAATTTTTTTAAGTTGTTTTTAAGAAATAATATTCCCAGTTGAATTGTTTCAATTCTCAAATGTTTACATTCGTTTGCTTGTGTTTTTATTTAGATGTGAATGTCTGCTTAGAGTTTAAAACACAATTCTTCTCCAGATGGTGTTCGACTTTGCGTCATCAATGTGGCTTATAAAGTTTTAAACTTTAGCAGTAAATACCAGCATCCATGACTCAATCTAGTGCACTAAAAATGTCTTTCGCTTAGCATGGTAATGTTGTCAGTGATGCGTAAAAACGTGGATTTACGCTGGCTTTAAACTGCGACGACCTCCTATCAGCTCAGAATATTTACATGCCAATAAATGAAAACATCTTACCTGCACCACTTCTATATTATTACATTATTTTCTTTTTTCTTTTATTGTTTAAACAAAGACTCGTGTAATTGCCAAAAGCGTTGTTTTTCTTGTCAGAATGTAGCTAAATTCAATACACACTATGCAACATTTTTCCCGATACTAAATTGTTAATTGTTAGAAAAAATTTTGTTTTGGGATGAATATCGAAATTCGAATATCCCCAGACCAGTCAAACAAGAGAAAGCTACCTTTAAACTTATTATTCATTGGATTGAGAATAACGTCCATTTAATCAATAGAAACTTCATACGCTGCTTACAAAATCAACAACAATATATATTTATATATATTATTGAATTAAAATAATATAAAATAAAATAAAATAAAATAAAATAAAATAAAATAAAATAAAATGAAATAAAATAAAATAAAATAAAATAAAATAAAATAAAATAAAATAAAATAAAATAAAATAAAATAAAATAAAATAAAATAAAATAAAATAAAATAAAATAAAATAAAATAAAATAAAATAAAATAAAATAAAATAAAATAAAATAAAATAAAATAAAATAAAATAAAATAAAATAAAATAAAATAAAATAAAATAAAATAAAATAAAATAAAATAAAATAAAATAAAATAAAATAAAATAAAATAAAATAAAATAAAATAAAATAAAATAAAATAAAATAAAATAAAATAAAATAAAATAAAATAAAATAAAATAAAATAAAATAAAATAAAATAAAATAAAATAAAATAAAATAAAATAAAATAAAATAAAATAAAATAAAATAAAATAAAATAAAATAAAATAAAATAAAATAAAATAAAATAAAATAAAATAAAATAAAATAAATAAAATAAAACAAAACAAAACAAAATAAAATAAAATAAAATAAAATAAAATAAAATGTATTAAGCAAAAAGTGATATCAATTAAAGTAATTTCGTTAATATTTCCTTTTTATTAAATTTTGTTTATATTACACCAGCTTAGTAGTTACTTACTTTATTTTAATTTTGTTTTTCCCATCCAATGAATAACATTAAATTTATTTAACTTTTTTCACATGTTATTTTTCATCCTGATTTTCGATTTAAAAGATTGTTTTCAATAATTTTCTTTTTATATTTATACAATATAGAACAATATAGTATATGAACTAATTCCAGTATTCCCATTGTAATTAAAGTTTGTTTAAATAGAACAAACTAACATTTAACTTACAGTAGTAACGAATAAAAAGAGTGCTGACAAGAAATCGTAGCTGAGTTCGAAAATGCATTACACTCGGCTAGTATAGGAAGTACTTCGTTTTTTAAAAAATTTCCGTTCTTAATTTATAGGGTTTGTTGTTGGTTAAGCTTGTCTATATGCATTTCATTGGTTCTTACACCAAATCATCAGTAGACTTCAACCACCCAAATTCTTAAAAAACTCATGAATATTTTCTGTCTTTATATAATAACCTCATTAAACAAAAAAATTAACAAGAAAATTGGGATTAAATCCTAAATAATATTTTAGAAATTTCCGTTCTTAGCTATTACAATTTTAATAGTGAACTAACAGCCGAATAAATAGAAATTATTATCAAAACATATTATTTTCTAACAGGGATTCTAACAAAATAAGGTACTACGATGAGTGAGGAAAATGTCTTATTAGACCAATTATTTGTTAAGCATTCTAACTTTTTGTCACAAGCTTAAACATGAGTTTGTCTTAAGAGTGTATATTTCACACTGTATTTGCATGTATGTAAATTAAGTTGCGTGTAATCTTTTAGGTATGAGTAAAATGTCTGTTTTATTTTGGCGCGACCTCGTTAATTGCAAAATGAGTTAAACCACTTGTGTTACTTATTAAAGCACATTTTCGTTTAATGAGTTTATTTTTTTCGTTCTGGTTTTATTTGCCCTTATATTTTATTAAAATGTTTTTTTTTTATTGTAGTTGTTATGTTACCACATTTCAATCACTTAACACAAAAGGATTACAACAAGGATTGAGGGTATTTAAACAAATAAAAATGAAAACAATAAAAAAGTCAGACTTAAATATAATTTTCCATTGTTGTTTTATTAAATAAAGTATTTACAAATACTATATATACTAACGTACATACAAACGTAAGAACGTATATAAATACATACATAAGAACTTTAATAAAGATCATATATTATTTATATTTCTATGCGAGGGTGGAGTAAGTTTTTACTAAGCAATTTAATATTTAAAAATAGGACTTTATAAATAAAACAAAATTGTTATTAACTCTCTTCTAAATGTCTTTAAGTTGGATTTGCAATCAATATCACTTAACTAATAAATCTTTTGCATTGATGAATATTCAAAAAAAAAGAAGTGCGCTTAATTCCAGCAAAACCTTTACTTACCTGGTAACTTAGCAAGTAATTTTGGAGCATTAGTAAGCTTTTGGCCGAATTGAAAAATTTTTCCGCACCAATTTTTAAGCTCAATATTTATTATAAATTGGAAATATAATACCACTAAAATTGTATTACATTGATTTTTCACATGAGACCAGCTTTAAAGACGAGATCCGTTACAATTTTTGATATTGCAAAGCGAATATGTAGTAATTTTCTTTACAAACTATTTGCCTATCATACCAGTTTTTTTCTCAGAAACTTATTTTTTGTGCTAGTAATAGTCTTTAGCAAGTTTTGAGCCACATAGCGTTTCAGTTTTGGAGTAAAGCATGTTAAGTACGAGTATTTCATTTAAAAACAACTTGGCTAGATCAGGTGTTGGGGTGTACAAAACGAGCAACGTAAAAGGTATATAAGATCCGGCACAGCCAAATAAAACGGTTTTACTTGTTTTGTTTTGAAAATTTTGTATAATTTAACACTTTTTTGATAATTTTGCGGCTATTTCTGTATAAAATTTAATCTCAAATTTTGTAACACTGACTTTGCCATTCTATTGAATTTGTGGTTTTTACAATAGTAATGCCACTATTTAAAGCCGAATAACCATGTCCATTTGTTGTTCTGTTCTGAAGCCAAGTTAATTTTGACGGACCACGTTTTAGTGTAAAACTATCTAAAATATTTCTAGGCAAAAAACCCGGTTTGTTATTATCCGCGATATATGTATAATAAATCTGAAATGGCCTAGTTTTTAAGAAAAAAAAATATGTTAACAATCTCAGTATATATATCAGCATACAAAGTGTAGCCGCTCATAAATTTAAAAAATTCTGCAAAATTTTATTTTATTTTTTTATCTTATTCCAGAATTATTTTAATTTATTTTTTTTATTTTATTTTATTTTGTTTTATTTTATTTTATTTTTTTTTTTTTATTTTATTTTATTTTATTTTTTTTTATTTTTTTTATTTTATTTTATTTTATTTTATTTTATTTTATTTTATTTTATTTTATTTTATTTTATTTTATTTTATTTTATTTTATTTTATTTTATTTTATTCTATTTTATTTTATTTTGTTTTGTTTTGTTTTATTTTATTTTATTTTATTTTATTTTATTTTATTTTATTTTATTTTATTTTATTTTATTTTATTTTATTTTATTTTATTTTATTTTATTTTATTTTATTTTATTTTATTTTATTTTATTTTATTTTATTTTATTTTATTTTATTTTATTTTATTTTATTTTATTTTATTTAATTTTATTTAATTTTATTTAATTTTATTTTATTTTATTTTATTTTATTTTATTTTTTTTATTTATTTATTTTATTTTATTTTATTTTATTTTATTTTATTTTATTTTATTATATTTTATTTTATTTTATTTTATTTTATTTTATTCTATTTTATTTTATTTTATTTTATTTTATTTTATTTTATTTTATTTTATTTTATTTTATTTTATTTTATTTTATTTTATTTTATTTTATTTTATTTTATTTTATTTTATTTTATTTTATTTTATTTTATTTTATTTTATTTTACTTTATTTCATTTATTTTATTTTATTTTATTTCAAGAGAAATTTTACTTGATAGAAGCACAGGGCAGCCTTGCCCATACAAACGGTCAAATTTTGTAGAGAAAAGCTACGGACTTTAAACCGCCAACAAAGTATTTTATTACGTATAAAATATAGGAAACAGCTTGAAAACCATTTGACTGGACAGAAAGACAAATATGGATGTTATATATGATGCAGCAATGCCAAACATAGCATTTTCACTTGCGTTCCAATGACATGATCCTCGTATTAACATTAGCATGTACAAAAAATTTAAAAAAAATATGCAGCTTGTATCCGCATCCGCAAACAAATGTTTTTAATAATAGCTTTGCTACTAATAACTAGGACACACAAAACAGTAGCTGGTCATATTAAAGTGTATAATGCTAGTTATTAAAGAAATTTATTCATACAAACTAAATGGCAAATTTTATTTATATGAAAAAGGAGATCTATTTCTTTTTGATGTTTTTGGTTACACTTCTTTTTTTTAATTTTTTTTGCTTTATATTAATTTTTGACAATTTTTTTCCCGAAAACTGAAACTATATATTTTAAAAGAATTTTTTTTACTAAAACTTTTAAAAGTATCCTTAATGTTTTTCAAAATACTGTGCTAACGTACTTGCACTTATTTAAATTTCCTCTTTAATTATTGTTAATTTTTTTTCCATATAGTAACGGCAAACAAAACAAAATGAAAAAATTTGTTAAAAAGTTAAATATTTTTTATTCGCATATCAAATAATTAACAAGGATTTTTATTTTAAATGTTTGTGTTCATGTTAATATAAAGAACAGTTCAAGCATGGTATGGTTTTCATGGTATTAATGCAAATATTCAAGGTGGTAGAACAATGCAGTCCATAGTTGAGCTACTTTTTTTTATTTCATTTTTATATTTTTCTTATTTAAAAAATTGCAAAGGGGTGTGCCCAACATAATAAAACATTTAAGGATTAATTACACGGCAACACGAGAACTTGTATTTCTCCTGTGTACTTAAATCTCAGTGTTGGTTAAACAAAAAGCAAAAAAACTTTGTTCCTTTGCTTAAATTGCAATAAATCATGCATTAAAACCTTTCACTTTCCAACATGTCTGTGAAAAGTGTTGCTTTTGTTTTAGTTGCTTCTGTTTAAGTGCAAAGTTGTTGCTGTGGTTTTATTTGAAACACTTAAATAAAACTAGAAAATTCTATTCGGGTCATTTGTCTCGAATATCATTTTGAAAATTAACTTTAAATGCTTGTAATTTAAGAATATTTAATGTTAAATATTTTAGTTGTTAACCTGTGCATATGAAGTCATAAAAATAAAATAAAATCTTACTTTGTCAAATGTTAGAAGGTTGTTTTTCGAAAGGTAATGAATAGTAATATTTTTAATGATATAAAAGCACTAAAAAAGGGATGAGGTTTTATGTATGTAATTTCTGATTTACAATCTTATTACTTCCTTATATTCTTCAAACAGAAAGGAATATATATTAACATGGCTGCACTTTCGAATAATTTATTTTACAGATAAATTTTTTTTCTAATCCTTGTAATATAAAAAATATTTCAAATATGCTAATACTATTAATACAGACATATTCATATATATTTACACAAATTAAAAATTTGTCTTTGCTTAGAAGTAAAATATGTTTGAGCTTTTCGAATAAATTTTCAAATGAAATCTACTCAATTGTAATCCTTAAAATGTACAGTTTATGCTAGTTAAAATTTTTTTAGCAAAAAACTTGATGGCTGTTGATTTAACTTACAAAAGAAATCTAAGCCTTCTCTTTCAAAATTATTTACACACTTATTTTGTCTGTCAAAAGTATTTACACATTCGTGAAATTAAGTTAAAAACGCTGCAATCTTTAAAAAAAACCTAATTTGGTTTGATAGTTAGCAAATTTATATTGCATAAAAATAAATATTTATAGAAAAGTCGCTAAAAAACGTTTAAAATGGTGAAAATAAAGGAAACGAAACGCGAGTTGAGATCGCAACGAAGTTTGGAATGGGTTCCTCGGCATCAGACTTGGGAAAAGAGTACGGAATATGTCGGAAAACAGTCTACAATTTACTAAAGAAGAAACAAACCTATGGAAGCCTCCAAAATAGGGTCAGAACTGGTCGGAAATATGTGACAAACAAAATAGAAGATCGTCCTATTCTTACAATATTCGCAGAAAATCCAGTTGCAAGTCCGGTTAAAGTTGCTGCAGAGGTAGAAAACATCATTGGAAAACCTGTAAGTGAATCCACAATTCGGAGAAGATTAAGCACGTATGATATAAAGACTTATGTCGTGAGAAAAGTAATAGACATATCTGAAAAAAAAACAAAAAAAACGTCTAGAGTTTGCCATAGAGTATATCCAAAAGCCAGTGGAGTTCTGGCATAACGTATTATGGACGGATGAGTCTTCTTTTCAATTTGAAGGGTCATTTGGAAAAACTTATATGCACCTTTCCAAAGGATCGAAGCATAAAGCAGTACAACCTATTAATCGTTTCGGCGGGGGTTCGGTAATGTTTTAGGGATGTGTCTCATACAATGGATTTGGAGATCTAGTACCAATACAAGATACTCTAAACCAGGCAGGATATATAGATATTTTGAATGACCATGCTTTTCCTTCGGCTCACAGATTATTTCCTGATGAAAATTGGATTTAGGATTTTGGATTGATGCTCCATGCCACAAAGCATGGTTACCATCAACTTTTTTAAATGGAGTTGGACAAGATGTTCTTCCATGGCCACCCCAGAGTCCGGATCTAAACATAATAGAGAATGTATGGGCATTCATAAAAAGGCAGAGATCTATCAATATGGGTCAAAACGAGAGGAAACTATTGATGAAATAATAAATCTCTGGAACAGTTTAGAAATCGAGTTTGTACGCAATTTAATTGCATCTATTCCAGCAATACTACGTGCTGTCATAGATGCTGAAGGAAATTTAAGTGGCTACTAACTATTTTTGACTTTTTTTTTATGTTTTATAATGTTTTTTATGTTGTGTAAATACTTTTGAATGGTAATAAATTTGTGTAAATAATTTTGAAATATGAGGTGCAGATCTCTTTTGTGTTTTTTATCAATAACTATCAATTTTTTTGCAAATAATTCTTAATTAGCAAAATCTATACACATACATTTACAAATTCGGAAGTTTTCTTGTCATAAATTTATTCACATAGCTGTCAAATTTTGCTGCTAACTAAACATACTACAAATTTTAATTTGTGTAAATATACATATATGACTATGTCTGTAGTTTTATATAAACAAACAATAGCCAAATATTTGAAATTTTTTTTTCTTAAATGAAAAAAAAATTCCTTTTCTGACTCTGATTATCGTTGAAAAAAACCGTAAGTCTGTTGAAAAAATTGTTTAATTTTAGGCGAAAATCGTCAAAAGCCTATTTTTGCCACCAAAAATCGTCAAAATGACATCGTCAATTCTGGCAGCTAGGATTCTAGATCCTAATACACAGGAGAGTTGATTTAAATATATCTGCCTGTCTGTTGGTTTGTGTGTCTGTCCAGCTCTGAAGCTTATCCGATTCCTAAGGATTATCCTGTCAAGATTATTTTTTAGGGTCAACACTAATTAAACTCCAAATCATTTATTTAATGACAACCTTAAAACTAAATTTTGTTACTAAGCTACCATTATGTGTTTTAAGAACAATATCTACAGTTGAAAAAAAACTTGTTTGGAGCAACGCGTAGGAAGTGGGAGTCCTCATACAAATGGACCAGTTTTCTGAAATATCTGTAACGCTATGTGCACCTTAGAGTATTACGGGCAGAATAAGTCCGGTCTAAAGTGAGTTTTGTCTGCCGATAAAGGTTCCTGTTCTTAAATTGTTTGCTTAGCCCAAAATAGGATCTATTAGCAAGTACAATTGTTTGGCTTTTCTTTCCAAAATAACGTTAATTGTTTTTGCTATAGCGGTACAGAGATGCATGAACTTTCATTCTACCTCGAAGTTGAATGTAAAATTTTTCTTTTTAAAATAAAAAGATTTACATTTTTAATTAGATAAAAATCTACAGACGTGAGAATGGAAGATTTTCACATGTTAACTTTTATTTTTTAATTCACGAGTATATTTGCATTAATTTCTAAGACAGGAAAGAATAAAATATGATTTCAATGCCGTAAGTTTGCAGTATTGCAGCAACATAAGAACTACCAAGAGTCAGAAGCCGGCTCTTGTCATCATTTATCATTTTAACATCGAGACAGCATTTAAAACTCGGTAAATTTGTGTTATCTTGATATTGAGAGTCTTTTATCACCGGCGGGACAGTCTCGGTTTGATGGTGTTCTTATAACGTTTACCAAGCGTTGGGTTTACTCGATGATAGTGTGTTGTCTCCTAAAGCAAAAATGGTGCTTGGGAATGCAAAAGATTTTATTTCAAATTAGAGTCAGATAGTTTAAAGAAATTTCCTGAAGGATTGCAGCATAAAACATTATAACAGACTAATAAATCTTGAAGACTTTTCTTATAGGAACTTTTTATAAGAAATTGTTGGTTAAACAAGTTTTATTAAAATCCAAAAAAACAAACAGAATAAAATAAGAAGACAATATATTCTATGAACAGTTAACTAGACTCTGACTGAAAAATTTATAATTTTTCAACATAAAATATAAAGCTATGATTGCTTTTCTATAACACCCCTTCTCAATCATGCAAGCCTAAGCAATTACGAAGTTTAATAAATCTATTACATTCTAACGATTTCGTAAACACATCGGCCAATTGATCTTCTGTTCCAATAGGCTTTACCTGGATGATGCCTTTTCCGATATAGTCTCTGATGAAGTGATGTTTGATATCTATGTGCTTCGATTTCTTGCATTCTACATTTGAAGCCATACAAATGCACCCTAAATTATCTTCATAAATGGTAATAGGTTCATCTTTTAATTCGTTTAAGTCTTGAAGCAACCCACGTAACCAAATAGCTTCTGAGACAGCAGCACTTAAGGCGACATATTCTGCTTCGTTGGAAGAAGTTGAAACCGTTTGTTGTTTTCTACTAGCCCAGGAAACTGTACAGCCATACACTTTAAAAATATACCCACTCACTGACTTTCTATCAATTTCATCACTAGCCCAGTCTGCATCTGCATAGCCCACTAATACAGTTGTATCGCTTGACTTATATGTCACCTTCATATTCAAGGATCCTTTCAGATAGCGTAATATTCTTTTCAAGGCCTGCCAATGCTCTTCCGAAGGATGCTGTTGAAAACGACCAAGGTAACCCACTGGAAAACATATATCAGGTCTAGAACACAGCATTATGTACATCAAACTTCCAAGTAGTTCTTTATAGGGTTTGTCCAATTTTTCCTGATCTTTGTTTAGAGACAATTTTAAACCCTTTTCCATTGGTGTTTTTACCAAATTGCACTCGAACATAGAGAACTTTTGCAAAATTTTTGTAATACTAGCTTCTTGAGATAATGTTATATTTTTACCTTCTCTTTCAAATTTCATACCTAAAAAATGTTTAAGTATTCCACATTCAGATAGCTCAAACTTTTGGCATAACTGACGTTTAAGTTGCTCAAATAATTCTGCACTATCACATGCAATTAGCAAATCATCTACATACATAATCAAAAGCATCAACCCAGATTTTTCAAACTTTGTATACAAACAATAGTCATGATTTGATCGTGTAAACCCCAACTCAATAAGATACTGATTAAGCTTATCGTTCCAACATTTAGGCGCTTGTTTCAAACCATAAAGGGATTTTTGAAGACAACAAGCCATACCGGTTGCTGCAGTTACCCCTTCTGGTACTTCCATATATATATTTTCTTTAAGGTTTCCATTTAAAAAAGCTGATTTAACATCAAGTTGATATAAGTGCAAATTTCTCTTAACAGCTATTGCCACTATTACACGAACCGTTGTCAGTTTTGCTACAGGTGCGAAGGTTTCATTATAATCTACTCCTTTTTTCTGGAGGAAACCTTTAACTACAAGACGGGCCTTATAACGAGATGGCTGGCCATTCTCATTGAACTTTATTTTAAATATCCATTTTGATTTAAGCAATTTAGTATTTCTAGGAGACTTAACTAATTTCCAAACATTATTTTTCTCTAATGATTGCAATTCTTCTTTAATAGCTGTATACCATTCATTAGCATCACTGCGGCTACCTATATCAGAAAAATTACTCGGTACACTAATAAAATTACAACTCTCAATGTAATTTGAATATCCGAAATGAAAACCAAGAAATTTACTTGGCACTTTACGTTCCCTTTGACTTCTTCCAAGTGTTTGCGAGCCATTATTACTATTAATTTCTATTTTATCATTAACTGTAGAATTGTTTGTTTCGCCCGTATCTGTTATGTTTCCATCTTCATCAGATGTTATTAGTTGATCCTGCCGTTCTTCACAACTATTTACAAGATCGATATAGTTTTCTGAGTTGTTAGTTGTAACATGCATATTAACATCTTCATCCCCTTCTTGCATGTTACTTTTTATAACTATGTCCTGTGGTATTTCTGGTTGTTTTTCTGCGTAAGGGAATTGATTTTCGTTAAACTTTACGTCTCTTGAAGTTACTATCTTTTTCGCATTCATATCCCACAACTTATAACCATTTGCTATATATCCAACCATTACGAGTTTTCTACTCTTAGGATCCAATTTCTTACGTTTTTGTTTTGGCAACCAAGCATACGCCGTGCAACCGAAAACTTTTAGTGACCTCATGTTAGGCTGATATCCATTCCACATCTGAGCAGGTGTAACGTCCTCAGATAATCCTCTTGTTGGGCTTCGATTTATTAAGTAAGCTCCAGTTAAGGCTGCTTCATTCCACATATACTTAGGCATTTTTGATTGCAGTAGCATTGACCTTACCTTTTCTACTAGTGTTCTATTAAATCGTTCGGCAACACCATTCTGTTGAGGCGAGTAAGCTATTGTTTCTTCTACTTGTATTCCCTTCAGTTTAAACCAGCTCTTTTGTTCCTTTGATCCATATTCACGGCCTTGATCAATCGTAAGTTTTGAAATTTTTGCACCAAATTTCGCAGTAACCACTGCTTCATATTCCTGTAGGCTATTAAATACGTCAGATTTCCTTTTAATTGTATAAATAAACGAGAAGTGTGTAAAATCATCAATAAATGACACAAAATATTTCGACCCATCCCAAGCAACAGGATCAATCGGACCACAAACATCTGAATGGATTCTCTCTAATGGGCGAACAGATTTTTCTCTTGTTTTGCTAAAAGGATCACGATTATGTTTTCCTTCTACACAAATATCACAAAAGTTGATTTTCTCTGGTTTAACATCTATTCCGCTTACCATACGTTTGTTAACCAAATCATTAAAAACAGACTGACCAATATGACCATAACGATTATGCCATAAGAGATTCTTTTCAACGTTTGTTAAGTTTGCAACAGTCTGATCAACTTTAAAACTCACCTCGTATAAATTTCCTTGTAAGTAACCTACAGCTATTACTTCCTTTTCTTTCAAAACAAATGCTTTATCTCTACAAAATTTCACTTCAATACCAGCAGCAGTCATTTTCTTAACAGACAGTAGATTGTCTCTCAAATCAGGAACGTACAATACATTTTGTAACTTTATATCAATACCTTTGTTACTTTTTCCGTTAATAACACCAACTTGATTTGCAAATAACGACTGGTCATCTTTTGCCACTTTGATTTCAACTGGATTTGAGAGCATATTTAACGAATCAAAGTACCATTTCCTGTTCACTAGATGATCACTTGCTCCAGAATCTAACTTAAATTTTACGCTCGTCTCATCGCTTTGTGTTTTCCCTGCATCTGCCATAAAACACACGGATTTCGAACATGAATCTTTCTTAGCACTACACGCGTCTGCTTGTCGACATACGTTAGCTTTGTGGCCTTGTTTATTGCATTTGAAGCAACGACCTTGAAACTTTTTCTTAAACTTCTTACCTACAAACGCTGTTTTGATAGAACTAGGTTCTTCTTCGACGCGATTTGAAACTTTTGTTTCTTCCAGTAATAAACGCTCCTTTACTAAACTGTATGTTAATTTAGATTCATCTAAATTTTGTAAAGCCGTAACTAAGGGGTCAAATTTCACAGGTAGCGTCAAAAATAGCTGAGAAAGAATATCACTTTCCTCGACCTTTGCACCAGCCATCTTTAGATTTCTTACTAAATTCTCAAAATTGATTAAATGTTCAATAACTGTCTGATCTTCCTTCATCTGGAGATTTATTAACTGCTTTCGTACTAGCACTTGATTTGTTATTGACTTTCTTGCAAATACATTTTGAAGACTTTCCCACATCTCTCTAGCAGTTTCTTTTTCACGAATGTATCCCAAGCAATCATTACTCACGAATGACACCAATTTGTCTCTTGCTCTTCTGTCGTTCTTTTTAAACTCCAATAAAGCTGCTTCGTCCGTTGGTGGAAAGCCCGTTAAAACCTCCACCAAATTCAAATTTTCGAAATGAATTTTCACACGAAACTGCCATTCATCATAACCGCGACCGTTAAATTGCGGTATGCCAACACTATCTTTAATATCGCCCATAACCTTTTATAAGAAATTGTTGGTTAAACAAGTTTTATTAAAATCCAAAAAAACAAACAGAATAAAATAAGAAGACAATATATTCTATGAACAGTTAACTAGACTCTGACTGAAAAATTTATAATTTTTCAACATAAAATATAAAGCTATGATTGCTTTTCTATAACAGAACTTTAACAGTCATATTTGAAAAGGCAAGTTTCCATATTAGCGGAAAAGATTCAAGGTGTAGTATAATTTTGAAAATAAATAAAATAATTTGTACTCTTTGTTAGGAAAGGTAGCTAAATGTTCATTTGGTTGTTGATTTCTTAAAACCAGGAGCTTTTTTTAACATTTATGTTATTAAATGTCTCTGTGATATCTAGCAATTACAAAAGTACTTCCATAGGTTGTCTAGAAGCAGGCGGTAATTCGCTGATGACATAACATTTATTGTGACTGAAAAACTTCTGTTAGCAATTAGCAAGAAGCTTACATTTTTCTGCTTCATGTTTTGCCAAAGAATTTTTGGAAATATGCAGTGGCGGTCAACTCAGAATTCTAAATGATTTAAGGAATTTTTTATCGCTCAAAGCTTTGGGCCATAATTTACTTACTTCTGTTCTGGACAATGCTTAATTTGTAATTTTTAAAAGAAAACGCACAAAAAAAAATTTAAGTAACTATTTGCTTGCAACACAAGTATGTGTTTTTGCCCTAAAAAGTCAAAAATTATTTTATAGTAAATCTACGTTTGTTACCTTTACATAACTGGCAGCAAAAAAAATAAATAAACAGATTGAAAAACATTACTAATGCTCTAAACACAACTGGGGCGAACGACGAACTTTTCGCTGAAAATATTCGTCTTAAAAACTAGAACACATTTGTGTATATGAAAATGTATACAAACAGTGCATCGACTAAAATTCTTCATGCGTAATGAACTCTGCTTTAGGTTTATTTCTATTTCTTACGACGACGAACGACGAATATTTTAGCACATAGGGACAATTTTTCCTTTAATTTTTTATTTATTTTTTTTATTAAATAATGATACTTTAAAAATTATTTATACCTTTTATTTGTTGCATATAAAATACTCAATTTATTTTTAATGTTTTTTAATATTTTTAAAGTGTTTTTTTAATTAACATTTTTTTCCAATTATTGTTTTTTTTAAGAAATATCGCCACACTATCACAGCTGTTTTATTCGTTCTAACTGTGTTTCAGTTGAGGAATTTACGCAAAGAATTTCAATATACGAATTCGTCGTGTAGTTAAACGTCGTGTAGTATAACGTGTTTTTTTCGGTTTTAAAATTCAAGAGAAAATATTATAATTTAAAAATAAAAATATTGAGAAAATCTCTTTTTACATATAAAACCCTGGCAAGACGAGGTTTCAGCAGCTTAAGTACATAAAGGCATCTTAATGTAATTTTATGCAATTTTTTTATATAAAAACTTAAAACAACAGAAAATAACGACAACAAAATCGCAATATAATGAAAAAACTAAATGAAGAAATAAATGAGGAAAAAGTGTACGAATCACAATATGAAAATATGGAAATTACAAACTTCTCTTATGTTAAAATTATAAAGTTTGCATCGTAAAATGCGTTTATGAATAGATGGGAATTTGCAACCATACTTGCTGTCGGTTGGTTTTAAAGTTGTTGCAAGTTTTTTCATATTTTTTTTTTCTTTAAGAATTTTACTGCCATTTTTTTTGCTTTGTCCATTTACCACATTTTTAATGGCCGTTGGTTTCTGGCATCTGCTGCCACACCAGGTATACTCAACATTTGCAACAGATGCTCTATAAAATGTGATCAACATAACGGAAATGCAGCATTACGAAAACACTGAATGTAATTTGTTTTGCAAATCACAATATAAAAGGACAAACAAGTTTGAAAAAAATAACAGTGTCAGTAAAAATTTCAAATACTATCTGGTGGTCAAAAATTAAAAAGATCGTCCTTGTAATGTATTAAAATATTAAATAAAGTTTGACAAGGTAAAAAATTATGTTTAGGATAAATATTATCAGGCGAGCATATTGTTAATGAAATTAAATAAGCAAACAAATACTTAAGAGGAATAAATTTATTGATTTTCAAGTAAATGCAAAAAAGCATAAATCTGAACATTTTTTTTAAATTCGAAATTCGGTAAGTTAGTGAGTAAGTAAGTATACAAGTCTGTTAGTCTGGGGGCACGGGTTCGATTCCCGCCAGAGATTCTGGCAAGTCTGCTTCTTCCAATTTTAATTTTTTTCCAGTTCTTACCCACGCTTAAGCTTCACTTCTACTTCCAGTTTTTCTATTTTTTTCTACGGGTATCAAAAACAGGCTTACTGGAATTATGTGAGCTGTATCCTTTCTTGTCTATCTAAATTTAACTTCCTCTAACGTTGTAAATATTTGAAATTTTTAAAGTTCGATTGTAATTGGGATGAAGAAAATACAAAAAGGAAAAAAATCGGTATCGTTGCATGTTCATTTTTAACTAAATATGATGAAAAGAAATATAAAAAATCTTATTCTATGCAAAAATTCAGCGCTAGTGGTACTATTTTTAAGTTTCTTATCTGTTAAGGAAAGGGGCGAAAAAATTTAAAATTGGTACTTTTATCACTTTTAAAGATTAATTTATACGTGCTGCAACATAACGCCATAGTCATAACCACTGGAAGAAGAACCAGATTTCAATTGGTATCTATTGTGTTTTGTATGGTTATGGTAATGTCACATATAATTTCACCTTTAGCCACAAAACTCAGAAGATTATTTTATATTGCCACTTGTAAAAATGACTAAAAAAGGACGATGCAAAATGCACACCGTAAACTATTTGGTTGACGTTAAAGTCGGTGGGTAAACATTGCAGTTAGCCTTTCTCGCAAGCTGCAAAATAGAATCTAAAATGTTGTCGTTTTGACATGATCATAACCATATAACTCGCCAGATATATCGTCTCCCAGACCCATACCTGCATTAAGATTTAAAGTACTAGATCGAACAGGTCACTTAACCTGTACTTTGATATCCCTTTTCAAGAAAGTGGCTGAAGAGCCTGCTCTTCATAGCCTCTGGCGTAATTGCTACTGACTCCAAATGTTAAAGGCCATTGTAACCTTGTGGAGGAAAAAACGCTGATATCGATGATCATATATTTCGAAGGCGTAAGTTGATTTTTTGTAATTTAACAGAAAAAGAACTATACCTTAATCAATTTGCAATTTTAAATAAAAAGATAAATAATATGTTGTTAAAAAACAACAACAAAAATTTTTGACGAGCTTCACATTTTTTACCAGCATAAGCATAGAAACCGTATTTTGAAGAAAAATTTAGTTACGCCCTTTCTATGCTAAGCCATCAATATTTCGTATTTTGCTAAAGAAAGATTTTGTAATTTCTTAATTAGGTTGTCTAAAGCTTAGAATTTCGGTTTTTGTTGTGAGCAGTTTCTAAATTTTATCCAAGTTAACCCCTGGACCATTGTATGCAGCCTATTTACCTAGAAAAGCCCACGCACTAGTCTCTGATCATGCCTGAAAACTGTTATGATACTAAGATCACTACATCGTTTATACAACAATGACTCTTATCTCCTTATTTCCTAGTCCTTGAAAAAATTTAGTTCACATCAATGAGCCAGGGTAGTAATGACCATACACGTTTCTAAAGGGTGGGGCATGGTCTACTGATTTCATCATAGAAGTGTTACCAGCACTTGCCGTTACTACTCTTGACTTCACCAAAACTTTCAATCAGTTGCTGATATACCCTTTAACATTTAAATTGTCAAAGAACACACTGAATATGCTTTGAATATGGATTGCAAAGTTTTGGAGGCTGCTTCTTTTTCTACAAAGGTCGCCATTCTACATAGTTTAAGTTCAGGGGACACCCCACAAGCTCATTAAAGCATATTGCCACAAAGTGAAGCTAAATTGCAGAGGTACTGGAATACTGCAAACTACAGTCGTTGAGTATTTCAGAATCTTAAGTTGAAAAAATGAAGCACTAATCGAACGTAAGCCTTGCGCATTCTTGTAACCCTTATCTGTTCCCTCCCAGTTCGCTATAACATGCTTGAGAGTGAAGCAAAGCCTAAATATCTTTCGAATCAGGGAACGAAATATCCCTTCAATCTGAGCAGGATGCCCAACACTGTCAATTTGTGTTTGCACTTATCTAGACGTCAAAGCACTTTCTAACTTAAGCCAAAGCTTACATCTTAGTCACAATCAATTGGCAAGTAGGAAGCTGCTACAGCGTAATTTTTTTTTGGCGGTGACCCAACGTGAACAATTACGTAACTTTTTTGACAAAAATATTCTACCCAATTTTTTTCTTGTTCTTTTAGAGTTAAAATATCAAAGAAAATCAATAGGGCCAGTGGGTTAAACGGCTAATGTTTACAACCAAAATAATAACTAAAAACAGCTGTTTTTCGAAAATGAATTCTACTCGGCAAAAAACATTTCATATTAAAACGATAAGAAAAAAGGCGCCTTCTAGCTTAAATCTAATAAACATTTAAATCTAATGACACCTATGTCTGTCGTATTTAGCTTTTTGAGCTTTAAGCACGTGTAACTCGAACTACAATTGCCGCACGACTGATTTGAAACGAAAAACATTCAGTTAGATTCAATAATTCCTGCTACTAAAAAGAGCGTAGAAAAGAGAAGTACAGTTTTAGCACCACAAGCAATTCAAAAAGTGACGGGTAACTTTGACCCATCCCCCAACAA